>JAOUZG010016694.1:1759225-1836602 GCA_026289955.1 Argiope argentata | reverse complement strand
TTAACATCAAGCCATTGTGGGCGTCATATAGAATATTCACGTTTACAATTGCCATAAGGTTTATACTGAAAGTAACTCTACTTAAACCTACGTAAATTCTATTTTGAATATTATAAATCATTGAAACTAAGTTTATAAACTATATGGCCCATTAGAAAGAGAAAACAATAACAAATAATTTTAAATTTGATCACTAGATGACGCTATTCAGCAAAAAAGAATGGTCGTTATGCAACCTAGTAACTTTTAAAATTGTTTGCAGTTAACACCAAAAAATCATCTGAGTTGTTCCCTCATCCACGGGAGTCTTAGATTCTTCACGAAAGATTCGCCTGTTATTGAAGCGAAATCACAGCAGTGAAGGAACTTTTTCGTGTCCATTTCGGTGACGTTCGGCTATTTTAGGGGTATTTTCTGAGTATATGGTCCTCTCTTCTTCAGGTTTGAATCCTTGTGATTTCTGGTTGCTGAAAGACCGTAGCTATGGAGAAAATATGAAGATTCCGTCAGAATTGAAACCAAGGATAGCACGTCAATTTGCTACAGTTCTTCAAAAACACTTCACGCAGCAGTTGAACATATTACATGTTTTTAACACGTGATCGCTATAGATGGAATGTATATTGAACAAATGATGTGATTAAATAAAGTTGTGTGATTCACATTTGTGATTTTTGTTCATTATGCATCATCTTTTCACCAGGCAATCGAAATGTAAATTATTTATATTGGAGATTTCTTTTCACCTTTCCAACACACACACACACACACACACACACACACACACACACACACACACACACACACACACACACACACACACACACACACACACACACACACACACACACACACACACACACACACACACACACACACACACACACACACCATGCATGAGCCAATTAAACAACCACAAGGATCTCTACATAAATCTGAGTGGGGTCACTTTAATTATTCCCCGCCCCATATGTAAGCCGCACACGCTTATCGAATAAACAAGATTACTTATATTTTAGAGATAAATTTACAGAAAAAAATCATTACCACAATGCCATAGTAAAGTGCAGCAGCTGTTGTTTATCAAAAATTTTGCCAAAAATTCAGAGTTAATTCTGCATTTAATCAACTTAAATTATGAGTACGTTAAAGGGAATACAAAATTAAACACCTTTCTTCTAATCTGTACAGTTTTTTTTTTTTTTTTTTTTTTTTTTTTTTTTTTTTTTGTGATTCTGACAACATAACAAAAGCCTTCAACTAGACAAAAAAATTCTACACAATGGACGATCTTTTCATAAAAACCCTTCTTTCTAAACTGGAAAAATGACAAAAAGGTGTGTCCTGCTTTTGTAATCATATCAGGAACAGACGTCTTGGGGCTCCGGATTACAACTAAGCAATGGTTTATTTAACGTTTAAAACGAGATATATTGCAAAAATACAAAACTAATTTGAATCTTAAACTGGATTTCACAATTTCATTAAATACAACATCATGTTAAGAAATTTATTTAATTTAGGAAAAGCTATTAAATGCCAGGCAGACTTTGGTATCTGGGGCATTATACTAAATTATATATGTCTTTCAAATTACCGAAAATTTAACTCTTGGAAGCTAATTATTTCGTTCTCCGAGACATTTTCGAAGAACCGTGGGGGGGGATGTAACTTAAAAGTCACCGTTAACCAGAAAAGTTGTCCTAAAATGCAAAAGTAAGAAGAAAGAAAAGAAAATCTAAAATTCAGTGGAAGATTAACATGCATGATTAATGTTTTTAATCAATAACACCACGGGTGGCTTAAACGAGGAAATGAAAAACTTCACGTTTTCTCAGAATCCGAAGGGAAAGAAACTAAAATAAATTAGTTTACTAAAAAAATGGAAAAAGTTTGTAACTATTTTTCTTAAAACACCATCGGGCAATTAAAAAAAAACAAGCACAAAAATTTAAAACTTATGACAGATTTTTTTCGACTGTTATTTTAAAAATCAAATTTTTAAAATTTTCTAATTAGCCACCAAACAAGTCTATTTTAATCGTAACAAAAAACAATTTTAAAACAACAGAAAAAAAACGGATTTTTTTAATGCTTAACATTTTGAAATACCACTTTAAGAGGAAAAAAAAATGTCGTAATTTCCAAAAAAAAAAAAAAAAAAAAAAAAAAAAAACCGCATGCGCACGTATATAAGTATTTATTTTTGTATATATATATCAATAAAACGTAGATATTTTTTATAATTATTTTTTGTTGGTTTTTTTAAGACATGTTTCTTTCATTTTAACAATTTCAAAACGCTTTCCATGCATTGTCAAGATTTCATAATGTCTTTCACCTGGCAAAAGAAATGATAAATTTTGAAAAGACGAAAAAGACAGGGCAGTCAAGTGGAATTTGAAATGCCACACCAGTTTAACTTTGATCAAGCTGTATTGAAGGGATCTTTCTTTCTCCTCTAAAGATAAATTATCTTTCATTTTATATTTCTTATATTTTCAGACGCACCGTTTCAGTAAGAACTTATACGATATTTTACAAAAAAGATCATGCCATTAAAATAACGTTCAGAATTTAAAATCGCCATTTTCTGAAATTATACTAAATTTCCAAAAATTTCCCTTTAATAAAAATATATTGTATATTATTCCAAGAGAATGTTTATTAATTCTATATTTCACGCATTGAAAGCCAACAAATTCAATCTATAAACGTATAGAAAGAACTTTTACAAGTTATTTATTCATAGTGACTTTATTTTATTGGCAATTATTCACAAATAACAATGAAGACAAGGATTATATATAACAGATAACATTATTTGAATAATCCCTTTTCCATAGAAAAATATCATTATTCAATTTTTTCGAAATTTTTTTTTCTTTTGTAAAATAAAACTGAAAAAATAAATAAATAAATAAACTGAAAAACTAAACACTTTATTATTCGCAATCCCATAACTAATACCGCATCATAGGTTAAAACATATTAAATAAATATTCATTACATTCGAATAAATATTTAGACAAGTAATAGCTATTTCGTTAAATAAATATTTGTCTGCCGATCTATTTCGATGAATCATGGATTCATATCTGGATTTCTAGTACTAATACTCGATCCGATGTTATATTATATAATATGCCATCCAATAAGCATGAAGGATAAATTGCAGAGAATTTATTGTAATTATTAATGACAGAATTTGAACAGCGTAACTACCGGGAAAACTCTTCAAAAAATCAAAAATGAAAAAAAATACTTCAAAAAAAAAAAAAGAAAGAAGAAGAATAGTGGAAAAAAATGTTTTTAAAAGCTTATAATTATATTTTTCATTGAAATTATCACGACTGTATATCAAAACGATAAAAAAAGACAGATTCAACGCATATATATACTTTCCTCTTCATTTACAGGAAATAAAACATAAAAGCAGTACGAAAAAAAAATTCCATCGTCAAAATAGTTTTAAAAAACGATATTGTTTCATTCTTCGTGCAAAATACGTAATTAAAGGCCGTAGCAAAAGAAAAAAAATCAGTTAAATGTATTCGAAAATAATAAATACCTGTAACGAAAGCACATAGAAATGTGTATAAACAGCTATTTAGTTCCATAAGACACAGACAATAATCAATAATTAATAGGAGTGGACGTGGACAAACAATATATATATATATATATATATATATATATATATATATATATATATATAATATAGTTTCGACAAAAATTCCAAAAATTTCTTTTCAATAATTTTTGCTGAAATCATGTTTTTTGAAACTATCTCGTCTATAGCTCTTTTCAATTCAGATAACTGAATAGCAAATTCAATCATTGATATCCCTACCAGTGACTCAGTAAAACTTTTACAGAATTTACAGGACCAGGATTGTCAAATCACTCCTTCTGAATGCCATTTCAAGGTATTTACCCAGTGGTAGGCAAAGAAAAAATATATACTTCTTTTTAAAAAAGTCCCAGTTTCCGAAATTATCTACCTCCTACTTCTTTCAATAAATATCTTTTAGAATTTAATCTGTTGCATAAAACACAATAGTGACTGTCCGCTAAATTTTATGCAGCATACAGTCACTATCTTTATAAATTTCTTAGGCATTAAAAAAGTAATATAGTAAGTATCGAATACCCTGTTCTCTATCAGCCGATGTCCTTGAATCGAGCCAATAATCGAAAATTGAAGTATGTTTTCAATTATTTCCTAACATTTATAATTTTTTAAGAAAAGAGTGATATTGAAGCCAATTAGCTGAGTGCGAAGATTTGTAAACGATCGTTATCAGGAGAAAATTTTCTACAATTCAAGAATTTAATTGGCGGAAAAATAAATAAATAAAACCACAGATACATTTTTAAACCACTTTAATAATGATGTAAGAAAATCCCATGCATTTTCGTGGAAAAAAAGCATCATTAACATACTGGAAAGTTTCAGATTGTTGAGAAGGGAAAATATTTCTTTTGAGAACAACCTTTAAAGAATCAATGGGAAAAACCACGAACATCAGTAATTCTAGCGAATCTTCTAAAGAATTTAGTCAATAATAAAAGAGTTTGTTAAAATATCAATATGCGATATTATTTGTGCTTATTTTTAAAATTTAAAATAAAGAAGTTTGGAAAGATTTATCAAAAGCGAAGAAGGCATAATTTAAAATTTAGACTCTATTGACTGAGTTTTCGATTCTTCGAGACAATTATGGCGCTAATCAGATCGGACACTCGTGGTTATATTGAAATTCTCAGAAAAAACACACACACACACACAGACACACACACACACAGAGAGAGAGAGAGAGAGAGAGAGAGAGAGAGAGAGAGAGAAAGAGAGAAAGAGAGAAAGAGAGAGAGAGAGAGAGATGCATGTTTTTCATTGAATAATCAAATATTCTTCCATATAAATAATATTTACTATCATATTTACATGATATGCGAAAAATAATCAACCCGAATTTAAATTTGATTTTACTACTCATTCATCGCCTCGCTTATAGTTTATCTCAGCGAAATGACAACGTGCAATTAAATATCAGACGACTAACGCAGTTTAATTTATTATTCCGCAATGACGTTGTATGAATTGATTTCGTATCAATATTTCAAAAACACATAAAGCTGATTATATATAAATGGATAATTTAACGAGTCAAAAGCAAAGAACCTACTTTTAGCAGCAAAATTTTTAAATTATGGAAATTCGATTATAAGATTAAGACCACCACGATTTAAAAAGGGCAAAAAAAAAAATCTAGCGAATTTGAAAATGCTAAAAGATAGTATCACATATGGAACGATATAAAATTCGCGGGGATTAGTTGCACAGTCACAAAATTTATTTTTTATAAGTACTACACCCAAACTCTTGACTAATTTTCGGGTTTATTACCCCAAGAGAAATATTCACCAAGTTAAAATTTATACAAAAATCGATGGGCCAACCAGAGAAATAGAGAAGACGAGGGTAACACTAGACGTACATATAAAGAAACTGCTTTTATTGATTAGCAGTGGCAAGATCCCTCACATGGCTGTCGAGCATCCTTCAAGAGAATTAGTATTTGTCAGGCCCCAAGGAAATATACTCTCTGGTTACAAGCGTTAAGGAAAGAGAACAAAAACAAATTCCACGCACAGCTCAGAGATAATGTTTATTCTCCTACAGGAAACAGGAACTTTCCTCCTTTTATATAGAAATAAACAATATATTTAAATAAGCACAAAAGATGCATATTCTAAGTAGCACTCGATAACAGCCTACAGGCAGTAGAAGGAAAATTTAATCAATTAGGTTTATTAATTATCTTTTATTTACATACTACAGATGGAAAAATATCACTTAAGTGCGATTTATTACCTATTAAAGGCGCCACGACGTCATTTTTAGAACAATCATTAGTTATAATTAAGAGGAAATTATACGACGCCATAAATTATTTCTGGGAATCTGAACTATTCAGGTGACTTATTAGAATAGAAAACTCGAGATTTTAGCCTAAGGAAATTTTACTAATTAAATCAGATAACTCTGTCAAAAGAATAAACAGTGATAAGATGGGGGAAAAACCTGCCATATAGAATTTGGCACAAATTCCGTATCTGACAAATTTTTATACAGCTTTCCAGTATCGTTTGCCAATAAACACAAGATAAGAGAAATAACTTCTAATTAGAGAGCAAAGTTTTTTCTTCCCTTGTTCATCTCTTATTAAGCAGGTTAAAAAGGTAGATATTAACTTCGGTTCTCATTGGACTTCTAACTAATGGATAGTTTCAATTCTGCTAAATAAGTAAGAAGTAATGATAAATTACTAATTAATAAGCAGCAGCGAAACTCTGACCACTATATATGAAGAAATCTTATAGCTAACAGCTGAAAATATATTGTATGTTACAAATAAATAATAATGTGACTTCAAATAAGAAAAAGTCGGAAATTAAAATGTTGTATAAGGAATTTGAAAAAAAAAAAAAAACATTATAAAAGTTCCATTCTTTTCAGTAAAAACATACAACAAAATAATAAGTTCCAGTAATGTAATTGCTTTCTACAGTATAACAGATATGAAAAAACAAAATCCTACAAACTTAATGATATAAAAATTCCATAAAAAAAGGAATCAATTCGAAACTTAGCCAAAATTATAATAGAATAATTATCCGGCCGCAAATTTTTTAAAAATGATAATAATAAAGAGTTGTTAAATAGGATTTTTTTTTAACCGAGACATCTTGAAATCTTTTTTTAAATATCAAAACCAACTTCCATAGATACATAACAAATGATTTTAAAAGGTCAAAAGTTCTACCCCGATCAAAATATTGAACGCAAACGTTCGATTTGTGAATGTTCGCACTTTTAAACTTGAGAAAGGGATATAAAATCGCGGCATAAAGGAAAAGACATCAAAATGAAAAACTTGAATAAATAAATACATAATAAAAAATAACAGTTAATGATTTGCAATAAATCACCTGGAATATATATAAATCAAATTTTCACTTGTTCTTCAATTAGATGTATTTACATGCTTTTCAAAAATAAAGTTACTTTTACCTTTACATACACATTCATACTTACTTATACAAGGAGTAAGAACCCTGGTCAACGAAATATATGAAAATATCTATTAATTTCCTAAATTAATTAATAATTTATTTCGTAAAATATATGTAACCAACCTTTTTATCCAAATTCAATATTTTAATCCATTTTTTACTTAATTTTGAAATAAAGAGTACAATCTGCATAAGCAAAAAAAAAAAAAAAAGTGTCAAAATAAGACCAAGTGAAATTAGATGTCAGATGGCATATGCAGTAATGCTCGTTATAGACTTTCACGTAAAATAAATTGGGTCCATTATATTAATTGGAACATTCCAAGCCTTAATAAAATTTTCAACAAACTCACTGCTTAAATAATGGAATGAAAATCATTTATCTTAATTCCATTTCCCCAACTATAAAGCCACATCATAATTCCCAGCAAAGATAACAAAAGAAATTTCAAACAAAGAAAAGGAATTTAAAAAATATAAGCAAATATTTCAAAGAAATTAAATATTGAAATAACGCCCAAGAAAAGCTATTGAAGTTCACAACCAATCTTCACTACATAAACAAAGCAGCCACACACACGTCTTGAAGTCATTTGTAATGGTTATAGCAGAATTCTCGGTGAATCCAAAGGAAACAGGACAACCTCTCGGGGAATTTAAGTGCATTTAGGAAATGAAAACAACAAACATTAAATTCAACAGCAAGGACAGTAAATTAAACTAATTTAAAAGAAAGTGCAAGCACGCTAAAATTCTAAATCCATCTTCATTAAACAGACAGGCTTGCGAGCTTCCCACAGCGGATACTTAGCCCGAGGAAAAAACCATTTTACAGATAAATAACGTTTTAGGTCACCAAGGAATAAATGCTGGAAAAATTCTGTGCATATGGTTCTGGTTGACATTGACTGTCGATGAAATGTTAGGGAATAAGCAGAATTTTGCAATATTTAGACGAAATGTCACATAGCCTGAGAAGCGTCTTTGGACAGAAAATAACTTTTGAGTATAGATTATGCATGCCGTGTGTTTCATGTCTAAACTGAGATAGACAGGTTTGAATTTCCAGATTCTTCAAGCAGAGAATTCAGTTATTATTTTGTTGTAGAGAAAGCATAGTTAGAATTTTCGTTTTGTTAAATAAAATCAATGTTCTAGCGTCACACATTTTCATGAACTTAAGGCTTATTTATTCCCACCGCAATTTGAAAACAATGTCTTTACTTATGATAGATGAATTGACATACTAGCATGCTAAATAAATGGCAGTGGATGTGTAATTGAATTTAAATATTTAAGAATAACATCAAAAGAAATCCAATATTTAACTATTCGAAAGGGAATAGATAAATAAAGGATATTCTCGAAAGACAAGATTTCAAAATATGCTTAGACAGAAATATTATTTTTCATAAACATGTCTTTCACAAGAACAATAAATGCTTGACTTTTAAATTATTTTAATCATTTTTTTAAATATACATCCAACGTATTTTAATTAAAAGAACAGAAATTTAATATCTTTAAAAAATGAAACTTATTTTTTTAAAAATGTTATTGTTCCTCTAGTCTAAACATTTATTTTAATGAGTCTGATATTTACGGCTTTCTGTTATTTTAACGATTCCAGCATTTGTTATTTTCTATATTTTTAAAGAATCTGGTAATCATTATCTTTCGTATTTGTAATGAATCTGGTATTTTTTAATTTGCGACACAAAAACAATAGGAATTTAGTTGAGTTTAATGCAGCAAATCGGTTTTCCTTCAATAGAACTTTTAATTCTTGCTTTAGAAACTGAATATATTAAGTCTATATATGGATAATTTATAATGTTTTTTTTTCTTTTTCATCAGTTATGAATTATTAATTAATACATAATATGTACGATTATTCATTAATTAATATATTCCTTACGATACCACTTTATTTTCAATATGATTGTTTATTACATATTTTATAAAAAGTATCTATCGAAAATAATTTATTATTTTATTTACTTTTAATTTATTTTCTATTGATAAAGATTTGATAGTTCAATTTTGAAATGGAGAAAAGTAATTAATCTCATTTTGTTGCATTTAAGAGTTCTTTTCATTTTAAGAGTTTTGTTGCTAATTTTCAGACAGATTTTTGTTTTTTTACTTTAAAAAAATATTATTCTTATATATGAATATGATGAAATTTCGGATTCCTCATGGCTTTAGGTAAAAGATGTTCATAATAAATTAATTATATTTCCAATAACGATGATTTTATAATCGATACACCATATCAACCGCTTTTTAAAATTTCATAATTTATAGATAAACAGATCCACTCGATAACAGAAAATAACTTGTACAAATTTGAACAAAGGTTGAAAGTCTTAAATTCAATAACGAACTAGAAAATAAATACAAGTACGTATTACCAAATAGAACCAGATTTTAAGAGCATCTGAGATATAGATTTTAAGAGCATCTGTGACAATATCGAATAAAGTCATATCTACAATTAAAAAAAGTATAACTATTTACTATTCGTAAATAATAATAATAATAATAATCGTAATTCTAAATTCGTAATAAACGTATTTGCTATTTCTAATAAGGGCAAATATAATTAATGTCTCAAACTATTTTTTATTGTACTTTTATTGAATTTGCAAAAAGTAAATAAAAATCATGTGGATACATTTTCACTTTTCAGTTGCCTTTAGGTTTTTATATGGAGCAAAAAGCAATTCCTAAATGAAGAATTAAAAGTAAGCAATGAGCCTAAGGATGAATAAAATAAATTTATTTAAGTCAACGGCATTTATTAAAGCTTTGAAATAATCTGGAGTAAAAACTAATGTTGAATTTAAATAATTTTTTTTCTCGAGGTAAGAATATCAGCATATAAAATAGATGATAGAAAGAGAAGATGATTTTTGAAGTGCAATTCATTTCAAAGGAAGCATTTCGTGGCAGAAGAGCTAAAACTTTTGCCGTTTGTTCAAGACAGAACCACGATTTTTCTTTCCATTAAAAAGCCTTTTCTGGGTAGAAAATTTCTATTTCGAGCATGCTTAGCGCATTAAAAGGGGAAGGTGGAAGGAAAAAAAAGAACCCACTAATAAGCCCAACTGCTTCCTATACATTCCCACTCACAATTCTATATTATATGGAAAAAAAGAGAAAGAAATATATATATTAAGTTTGAAATTCTAAGAATAAAAAGAGAAAGAGAAGAGATGCAAAGGCGGAAGTATGAAAGAAAAAGAAGAATTTGAGGAAAGAAAATCCCCCTCCCCCTTTTCGAAAAAGCTTTCGAATTTGCTGAACAAGTGGATTTTAAGTATTTGAAAGCCGCCAACTGAAATAAAACATTTTTGTTTCCCAGGACGATGGATTTTACCAAAATAGAGGAAGTCCCCTTCCCCCTCCCGATTTCGAAACTCAACTGATCGACCTTCGTAGGAAAATGAAGAAGAAAAATAAAAAAAAAAGAAAGGACAAAATGGAAAGAGAGAGAGAAAAAAAACGATTTTTATTGATCACAAAAGACTATCTAAGCCACGCGCACTCATTTCACCACGACATTCATTAAATCCTAATAATCTTCTCTCTCAAAAGCTCGAAACAAATAAAGGTAGAGAGAATGTGGTGGGAAATAAGGCTGTGAGAGTCAAAAGGAAGAAAAAGAAAGAAAAGAAAAGGGAGAAATCAACGAGAGAGAGAGAGAGAGGCTTTCAATTTAGATTTCCAGCTGCAAATTACTTCACTTCGCTAAGTGCCTAAAAGAGTGTCCACAAAACTCGTTAATCAGATTCGGGTAGATATGCGATATGGAAAATGGATTTCGACTGAATATAAGTAAAAATAAATTGAAGCCGATCTGGAATTTAATTCGATAACTTAAGTTAATGCATCAAAATTATATTTGAGTTCTTGTTTTATCCAATTAGTCAGCGTCATTTTAAATACTTTTAATTTCTCTCCACCGCACTTTGTTTCGGATTATTTTGATAGTCACAGCCTATTAACAGTAACTGAAGGAGAGAAGTTAAGCCTCGATGATTAGACAGCGACTGAATCTGTAAGAGTCGAAATTAATAATCAGTTTTTATTCTTTGTTATAGTAATTTAACTAAGCAACCCATGATCACATATTTTTTCCTTCGGAAAAGTGCTACTTCTAAAGGTTAAAAAAAAGAACATTTTTTCCACCATGGTTTGTTTTAACACGAAAATCCAGCAATCAGAATTTGACAGCCATAGCTATACTGAAAATATTCAAAGAATCTTGCAGAGAGGGTTGAGAGAACAAAGCAATAAGAATAACTTTACATGAACTGGAGCATCTAGAATCAAATTTCATCTACAGAATTAGGGAAACAAGTCAAAGGCTTAAACAACATTCATGATAACATTTGTAGAAGCTGGAACATATCAGAAGCAATATTAAAATAGGAATGTCTTCCTTTGAAGTAAGGGGCGGGGGTAAATTTTGTTGTAAGGTAAAAAAAATAATAATAATCCCGGGATTTTAAAAAAAACCCAACTGATAAACGAAGTCCAGGAATTGCTACTTTATGTGAATGAACGTCAATATGTTTTATTAATTCAAATTTAGAGCTGAACTCTTTCTGTCACATATACAACTTTATGACACTTTTTTTTTAATTTTTTAAAAATTACAATTAAAATTTATTTTCTATTTTAGTTTATTTTTTATTTTACTTATTTTCATTATTTCTCATAGCTTTATTTCTATTTCATTTTATTCAAAATTTATTCTGTACAACATATGATGCTGTTGCAGTCTATATTGCTTGCGTTCTTAAGTGTATTTATTATTTTCAACTTCTCTATACACAGTACTTATGAGTTTTAAGGTAGAAATATTCCTTTGTTTCTAAATTTTAAGCGGGATTCTAATAGCTTAAAACATAAACATAAAATGTAGAAAATATAATTACTTACGTATGCTGTATGTAGGAAATGGAATACATACCTAAAGAAAAAGAAATATAATTTTATAATTCATGGATAAAAAAACCATACAAGATTACAATTAGAGTAAAATAAATAATATAATCAAAAGAACATGAAATTAAATTATGAATTTCAACTACCATGACCGTAACTCAAAGGATGTACATGAAATTTAAGGATACTATGTAATAATAATGAAACATTAGATTCTAACCCAGACAGCAACGCTATTTTTTTTAACTAGCAAAACAAACGCATCAGCGGAAAAACGAAATTATACTATTCATCTTCCACACGACAGCCATACTAAATATTCATTACAAGGCAAGCCCATTTTATGCTTTCTGCACAAGACTTTCTAAAAACAAAAGTTTTTCATCTTTTTATCATCTAACAAAACATTGAAATTAAGCTACTTTAAAGTTAATTTTTAAAAATCAACAGATCTTCGTATTCTTACTCAATTTTTCAAACTAATAAAAGAAATATTTATTAGTTTTATTTTCACAAGACTTTATTAAACAAAGGGTTATTTAAACACTGCACATGCACGGTCTTATTCAATAGTAAGAAAATATGCTGGCCTCATTCATCTCAAAATACCGATAAATAAATTTGAATACGAAATGTTATAAATGACAAATATTAATTAATCAAGTAAAAATAGATACGTTAAAAAGTTTTATCAAAACGTTTAATCAAAATTTCAATAACTTCAAAAATTAAATTAGATTTTACCGGAATTTTTTTCTAACTTTTAATAATAGTATTGTAAAAAGCAAATATTTATATTCTTTTAAAACTTTAACATTATTTTTTAACTATATCAATTTAAATGTCATGCAATTCTTTCATGAATTTTGATATTTTTTTAAATATGGATTTTATTGCTATACCGTTTTCATCATGTCATCATGCATATGATCATGTGATTTTCTACTATTTTTGAAACTTCTTTTTTTATTATATGCACACAGTATGCATGTGCAATCAGAGAGTGGAATAGTATTATCGCAAAAGAGAACATGTAGATTCAGATAGATTTTCGAAACATTAGAGTTTTTAATGGAAATAAGATAACATAATGTCTAAAAATAGATAAGAGGATATTAAAATAAAACGCATTTAATTATTGTCACCTTTCGATGCTTAAAAAAATTGAAGAAACCATGGACATCAAACTTTACGTAAAATATTTATATTGCATAAAGCCATTAATACTACCGGAAAAACTGCCCACTAAAAGGAGCTTAGTTGACAAAAAAAAAATTTGGGAAAAGATGAAATTCATTCGAAATATTGAATATTTTATGATTATGAGCATTTTCCTCATTAAAATGAATTTTCCCCATTAAAATAAAACAGAGCAAATTCAATTTCAAAAATAAATAAATTTCATTTAAAGATGATCTTATTTTTGTTTTTGGAAAAATATGAATTTCCATTTATATATTTATGAGGTCTGCAAGTCTAGACGTTTTCTGTAACTCCAGCCTCCCAAAATTTAAATAGATTATAAACACAATTACACATTACAGAAATTAAAGTAAAGCGCCATGTTCATTATTTCCAGCATGCAATTAATGAAAATCTACATAATGCCAGAAGCACCGCCCAACATATATTTAGAAATTGTAAGAATGAGCTCACAAAAACACAAAAACCTACGAAAGATAGAAAATGAAGACAGAATAATAAAGTCATGGAATCCATGAAAGACAAGCAGTAATTTCAAATATTTCCTACCCATTCAACATTTTTTTAAAAAATTCTGCAATGTGTTTTCAACTAAATCTGAAGGAGAGGAATGATAAAACACAGTTTTTGCAATATTCGACAGATTTTTTCTTTTTGTCTCTTGAAGAAAATATTTATTGGACCTAATATTTAGCATTGTTTAAATTGTAAAACTTTTTAAAAAATTATGATGGAATTTTTTAATCCGACGCAATTGTTTAGAAAAGTTATAAACTTGATGGAGGTAACTCAGAATTTATATAATATTATTGTGAGAAAAATAAAAATGGAAACATTTTGTTTAGACTAGTTAGTTAATATAGTTTAGAATTTTGCATAGCCAACCATATGAATACAATTTTCAACTCTCATCCTTAATTTTTAAAGCGTTCCATCTCGAGATTCTAATAAATTTCCATGTTTAAACCTTTCTAATAATACACCTTTTTGAATTGGTGTAACAGTCAGATATAAATACGACAACTCAAAAACAGAACAAAGTAAACGACAGAACTTATTATTTAATCTTAAACGAAAATCACTGAATACGATGAAATTTTCACTGAACTCCTTCAAATATAACCTGTCTATCTGTCAAAACGTGTGTTTGAGAATATGATAACTCAAAAGGGAAATATAACCCTCTACATAATTTAGCAATATGTTTTATTACCAGATTTGTATATCTCAGTTATTTTAGGGTTATATATACCAAAGGAATTAATGTCTATTTAATTGCTTATTCATGTGTAAATACATGAGATAAAGCCAAAATACAAGTTATATATTTTATTCCACTAATAATCTACTTTTACTTTCTTTTATCCCCTATACATATATATAATTTTTTTACCGTCTCAACATAACAATTAACAAACTCCAAAAAACTGAGCATCCAAACAATCTAAGTTTAGCAAAGATTTGCTTCACGCCGTAATGCCAGCAGAATCGAAATTCGTTAAGCGAAACAGGATCACGTGTAGTTAAATCTTACAGGCGAGGGAAAAGACCCATTAATTCTGGAAATGATTAAAGGACAGACATCCTTCGACAAAAGGGGTCTAATTAGTACTAAATAACTTCAGAATTTCATAATCCAAGGGTCAGATTTGATGAGATGAGCCGGAAAAGCGAGACGATAATAGCACGTCTTCCCACAAAAGGGACCATCGCCGCAATCTCTTTGCAGCACGTGGATCCGAATATTAATAGAGTTTGCAACTCAAAAGCCACAAGAGGCTCTGAAGTTTCAGGTCTTAAGTTGCAGAGGCGCAGAAAAGCACCGTTGCAACGAGGTACTTGGTTCGAAGAAATTTTGAGAAGCATCTCATACGGAAATTAAAGAATAAAACAATAAGACTTCGCTATGGCAATTATTTAATTAGTTCATATTTCTCCGACTTATGAGCGCAACAATTTCTCAAATGAGTTTCCAAAACTAAATATCAAAGCAGTGAACCTCTGGAGCATATGAGACGCCGCTAATTAAAGCAGAGAAGATATGGATGTCTGTTTATTTTTGCGAGATCCATGTAGAATGGAAAATATAATTTATAATTTAATAGTATTATCCGTTTCCTTTAATTTAATTCCTTACATCGACGCTCTATTTTAAAGCAGCTTTATTGTTTAATGAGCTTGAATGTTGCAATTTTAAATGCAATCAGATGATATCAATGAATTTAATTAATAAACCTCGCAGTTTGAAGCTGAAAACGAAGTAAGCCTCGCAAACTTGTTAAATGAAAGATATCAAAAAATCAAAAACTATAACGTGCAACAGTCTCTAGAGTGCACAAAATAATTGTAGGAACAAATATGACAAGAAATGAATTCGAAGTACATAATTAAACCAGCATTATGATAGAATTACTCGGAAATCAAGGGTGAAATAAGGTATTTTAACTAAGCAAAATTCGAATTATATTCTTATAATTAGTTACTGGTGAGATTTATGGCTTAGTTTATCGTATAAATTTGAACATAGAAATCTGAAAAATAATATTCTTATAGTTTGTTACTGGTGGAATTTACATGATTAGCTTTTTAAATAAAAAATTGATATTTTAAGAGTTTTATTTTGATTTTATTTTAAGTTTGTTAGCGAAAGTCTTCAAACCAGTAAAAGTTTTAATTCTATATTTTGCAGCACATTCCAAAATAGAAAGAAGAATATTTCCTTAAATCTATTCCAAGTTTCGCTTAGCACAGTTTTGATGCAACACGAAGCTAATTAACTGTGAAGTAATCAGATTGAAATGCAAATTCAACTAAAATATATTCTCTGAATTATTTTTATTTTTTAGTTGTTCAAAGAAGCACGTATTGGCGCAGTTTCAGAAACTTTAGCTTCTAATGTACTTTGAATTGTGTTTTGAAATAAGATAAGAGACTATTTAAATTACTATTCTAAAGACAGACAAATCGTCTCAATCTATAAGTGTGAAAGAAGGCGTAAACCCATGAATAAAACCAACTAATAAATACAAAACGTGAATGAATAACTGAACAACCTCTCACTAAAATGCTTTGGAGCTCAGACAACAAATAATTGTTTAGCATGCAAAAACTTTAACTATCTTCTCTGTAAACTCCACAAATAAGCGTAAAAATAAGTACCACATGCTTTAAAACCCCGTGTCTAAATACACGCATTGCAAGGCAATCAACAACTTCTATCTCATTATCAAAAAGAACTTTAGGCGGTGGAAACTAACATTTGTCTCGATGAGGAAATAAAACAATATGTAAATCGATGTCTTAACGGCACGGAGTTTCAAGCCTTGCGAAGCAGTTAACTTGCATTAGAAAGGCATTCAGAGAATTCATTTCCAAAATTTTTCGGCACAAAAATAAACGAAGGGTATATGGTGCTTTTGGAGTCACGTTCAAAACCCTGCCCATCTAATCAATTAAAGAGCAACCAGACAGTAAATAATGGCAGAGTGTTCTAGAAGAAGGGTTTCCAATCACGCTATGCTTAGAAACGGGGGTCGTGAAGTTTTATTCTGTGAAGACTTTAAAAAAAAATGAGGGGGGGGGGAATCAAGATAAAAACAAAAAGAAAAGATTTTTCCTTCCTCGTACAAAGGAAAAGGTTTTGCATTATGGAAACGACAGATGTTCCAACTGGATTTTACGACTACTGTTCTTCAGACCTATATTTCAGGAAGATGAGTTACAGCCATAAATGCAGCGCAGGGATCTTCGATCAATAATACGGATAACACCATTTCTCCTCATTTCTTTTTTCCGCATGCTGTATGCGATACTCTTATGTATAGACCGTTTCATCAAGATAAAGCAACAAGTAGTAGAAGTTACATGTATAAGTAAGTAACCATTACACCGAAAATGAATGGTTGTTGGTAGTGCTTTCAGAATATGGCAGAATTTTTTTAAAAAAATATACTGCCACCGAAGGAAAGAGTTATCGACTGGTTTAAAGAAAAAAAATATTGAATTATTTCCCCGATCTGTAATCTTTCAACTTTTATATCTGGAAGGAGAAAAATGCTAAAAAATATGATGAAAGACTATATTTATAATAATAAAGCGGAGAAATATTTTTAAAAAACAATGATAGTTCATTAAACGTCAATAAAATGTCGTAACGATATATAGATATTTATAAAGATGAAATATTGCAATCAATAATAACTCAAAAAGAATCCTTCTTGCTGATAAAATAGATATCCTCTTCATTTCATTAAAACAAACATACAAGGCAATACCATTCAATTAGGCAATTGCATTCTAATATTAATTTTGGAATCTCAACCAACGGCATTCAATTTTTAACCAATCTGTTTTAGACTTATTGTTCAAAATTTTCATGCGATCGCAGAGACTAAATGACAAAGTATGAGTTTGGGCATCGTTGGGTCACCGATTTGATAAAAGATTTCATCAATGAAACGTAGTGTATGAGGGTGTGATGACTGTTTAATCAGAAAGGAGTAAAACGCTCTCTCGATAATGATGTGCTGAGATTTGGTGAGGGAATGAAAGTGTCGTTCTCGTCATCTGACTGTCATTTAAAGTTAGGAGGGTGAGTCAAGATGGCGTGGTAGTATGGTTTTAACATCGGAGCCAATAGGTTCATTGTTCTACGCCGTTTTCATAGAAATACTAGTAAAGCGCATCTGGTGTATGTTAAATTTGTAAATGAGCAATGACCTGTCACTGGTATGGCGTGGAAGTTTGGATAGGGATCGAAAAGCTGTCTCCACACCGTGCAAAGTTACGAGATTTGTCCAAAAATTCTTCTTGCTTAAAAATAGGAAGTAGATATTGTTAAACTAACCTAATAAAGTTAAAAACATGAAACATATATCCAAATATAAGACGTTTAGTTTCATAAAATGACCTATAAGTGTTTCTAAACTTAACCATGTGAAACCTTTTAAGAAACAATTATTACATTTATAAAAAGTAATTTTCAATCGGTGGATTAAGAAAATGCGTATTGCGAATTTAGACGGGAACAAAGAATTCTACAATAAACCATTATTTTTCTCCCCAACGTTTGGTATAATATCTGTGAATTTCTAGTAGAAAAATAAATACTAAAAGCTTAAAATTAAATAAATAGGACATCATAAAGTCATAAAGAATCAGCGATTTAAACTTATAGTAACAGATAATGCATTGTTCAGCCACATTTCGGGAAGAATTTAAAAAAAAAAAAGTTTTTTTTCGCGGTCAAATAAGTCAGATAAAAAATCTTTTGTTTAGAACAATATGAATAAACATAATTACATTGATTAAAATTCAATTAGGCAAAAAGAAAAAGTCCAAAAACATTCCAAGACGTAATCTAATTAAATGTCAATTCACGAAGAGAAATATATATGAATGAATTTTAATTTCTAACGTAAACAAATTACTTTTAGAGCAGATAATTTTAAATAATTTTAGCTGGCAAAAGATTTTTTTAAAAAAAATTTCCTTTAATTAAAATTAAATTATAATTTAAAAACACAGAAGTGGGAAAAAAAGCTTCAAAAGAGTCATGAGGTGCTATAAAATAAGAACACTACCGCAAAATGGAGCTTTAAAAAATTTCCAAAACCAAAATTTTATTGCATTTTTTAGCGATTATGGAAAAAAATATTAAAAATCTGGAATTTAACATTTTTTTAAAAATAATTTTGCAATTTAATATGAAAGCATTTTGAAAAAGCAGATGAAAAACATTTTGGGAACTAAAACTAAAAGCTAGTAATCATAATCTGTTGGATCAATCTGAAATATAGCAGAAAAATTCTGAGTTCAGATAAATAGAAAACCATAAATTCGGAAAGATACTTTCCGCACGAATAAAAATACTGAGGTCTGGCATTAATTTTTTTAAATTTGAAAGCAAAATCAAAGTAATCTAAATACACCAAAATGAAATGAGAGAAAGGATACTAATAATTCTTGATCTTATGACTCTTTAAAAAATTTAAAACTAGGTTTTTAAACAGCAATTTAATAGTTAAAGGAAGAAAAAAAGGTTACAAAATAAAAGGGCACAAAATCATAAAAAAGATATAAAACCTCGCCTTTTGTTCATTTTAATAACGTAATAGACGCCATTGAAATATGTTTCGCGGAGAAATGATCTACACATTTGCACACATTTATACCGCATTCTTTTTTTACACCATTAGTATGAATAATACATACAGATTAATGATCCAAGAGTTAAAATGAGACTTTGTGTATCATTTCCTAGCAGCGCACACGCGCACACAAAATGAAAGATATTAAGCTTCATGAAAAACAAATAAATAAAAAATGAAGAGACTCAATCAATTAATAATTTAAAATGTTGTAACACAAACGATTAAGTAATTAAAAATATCGTAAAAATAAAAGAGAGGGAACAACTTGGCTAAAAGATATAATAACTTTGTTTTCCCTCTATTTTAATAAAGGAGAAACTGACGAGTTAATACATTTTAAGTGGAAATATTCTACAGATCTGCACACATTTCAGCCGAATTCTTCTTTACAAATTACCACTAACAGAATGAATAATACATATGCACAAATGATCCGAGGGCCGAAATAAGACTGAGCATATCTAAAGTTCACAATAGCGAGCTCGCACATACACAAATAGATACAAAAAGGAAAGTTACGATGTTTTATTTTTTAAAAAAAGTAGTTATTCAACGAAAAATGAATAAATTTAGTTGATTAATAATTGGAAAATATGGAAAATCAGCGAATTAATAATTAAAAACGTTGAAAAACCAGCGATTAAATAATTAGAAACATTGAAAAACGGGATAAAAGGCTAAAGGAATACAACTTAGCTGAAATGTACAAAAACTTTCCTTCCATCTACTTTAACTATGTAGCAGATATCGAGGAAATATATTTTACGGGGAATTGTTCTACACATCTGCACACATTTATGCCGCATTCCTCCTTTCCAAGTTACCACCATCAGAATGAATAATACATACACACAAATTATCCAAGAGTAAATTGAGGCTGCGCATATCTGAAGTTCACAACAGCGAGCGCGCAAACACACACACACAAAAAGGAAAGATACGATGCTCTATAAAAAACAGATAGATAGATAAACGAAAAATGAGGAAACTCAGAAGAATCGGGGAATCATTGATCAAATTCGCTTCCCTTTTCCGACCTCTCTCCCTCATCCCCCCCCGAAAAAAAAGACGAAATCAATGACATCCATGACATGAGAGATGCGCTGCGTAAGATAAATATCACAAAGCCAATAAAACTGACAGGACTCTGTTTTTGTAACCGACATGGTGAGGATGTAGGTGACGGTGTAACTTTGCCACCTGCCGTTCCAAAATCCCAAAATCTATTCCTCGCACTAGGAGGTACGTCCTTTTATTATTACTACTGATATGAAAATAAAGCAAGTCCTCCCTGTTTACAGAAACATTTGCTGCAGCATTTTAACACAACTTTTAAGAAAATAAATGTATCGACTGACTTTGAGCACCGAGTCTAGTTTTTGAAAATATATTTCTTTTTTTATTTCCAAGAGCCAGTTATTTCTATATAACGCATATAAAATCTAAATATCCAAGACAGAACAAATCATAACCTACTTTTTTTAAAAAGGGAAATTATTAAAACAAAAGCATTTTTTTAAGTGATTTGCTAAGGTAGTTATCATCCATTGCTGTTGTTGTGCCGAGTTATTTCCTTACTATATATCCATAATCTTAGGAATAAAATACCTAAAAAAGGTTTAATAGACAAAACTCAAATTCTCAAATCGGAATTTAATCCGGAAGCAAATTAATAAGAAATGGAATTGCTTTTAGTAATTGGAAAGTATCTTAACATCATACAGAAATTAAAAGAAATTCCAGCTATTGCAATCATCACAATATCTTTTGATCAAAACATTGAAATATTTCCACTAATTCAATAGCACATATCAACTTTTCACTTTGTCCTTACATTTGTATCGTATATTACTTAATAAAACTGTAAAATATTATAATAAAACAATCCTTTTATCGTCCGAAATTTTTAAAAAGTTTAAAGGCAAATTAAACCAAACGATTTTTATAAAGCAACAAGCGCTATTTTTTAATTATTTATAAATAATTTTTAAAAAATAATATAAAACTTGATTAAAACTTTGCAAGTGGCAACATGATGACAAATAAAATGGCTTGAAATAAACACATTTTCAATAAACATGAACGGCAACAATGAGTATTGTTTCCGTGCGTAGAAAAAATGTAATTAACACAAAATTACCTAATTAATTGTCGCAGAACTTTCCTTAAAATTTCTCTTATGCTTTGTACCATTTCTAAACAAAATATGAAGAGAATTATTTCGAAATTATTAGGTTTCCCTATTATCAAAAAGGGATGAAATGATATCTTAGTTTCCTTTATATACACAAAAGAGTTTCTCAAGAGATTTATTCAACAGAATATCCAGAAATCTTCATTTTTAAATCAACAAGTTAACAACATACTCAAGTCCATAATTTCCATAAAAATAGATACAAAGAAATGAGTTCTGTTCGCGTCGTTGGACAGAATATGATTTCAAAGAATTCCTATATTTTAATAATATAAAATCCAAGAAGAGAGAATATTTGATGCGCTAAACTGAAAAGAAAATCTTATCTTTGTGTGTTAAGAAAGAATGAAAAATACTTAGAAATACTGCCTCGACTAGACAACAAAGAAAAATTTTCATTTCTTACCCATTGCAGCAACAAATTTTCAGAAAATCTCATTTTAGAATATATTTTTGAAAAGATTTCCATGAAATGTCGATTTTTGAATTAAAAATACTAAAACCAATTCAATTTCTCAGAAATGCAAATTCTTTTTTGCATGTCTAATGCTGTTGCTTTTTGAAGCAATTACTTGCAATTTTATGTATAGAAAGATAAAGCCAATCCATATCTTTGTTCGCAATTATTCTATATCAGTTTAATAATCAGCTATTGATAATAATATGTCCTTAAAATGTTTTTTAACTTCAAAAAGTTACAGACCAAAGGGCTATTTTAATCTATTATATTTCATTATAAATATAATAAAGTATGACAGCGTAACTAATAAAAAATGTTTATAAAAATTTATTAATTTTTAATGATATGGATAATTCTATTTGAAATATATTTTAATTTATTCATTTTAGTAGACAACCAAACCGCATCTTAAAAGAATATGCAAAATGTAATAAAAGAAAAATTCGAAGAATTTACACCGTTTATATGAGCCTTATTGAAATTTAGAATGTACTGAATAAACAATTAATCAACTCACATTTTTATAAACACATCTCGCATATTAAATGCCTTTAAAATTCAAAAAAATCTTATTAAGGAAATTTTGAACGCAAAAATAAAATAAAAAAAAATTGTAAATTAAAGTGATGTTTCATTTGAATATAAGATTACGAAACGTAAATATAAATAATAAATTAGAAATAGGTAACAACAATAATATTGTATTCTTTAAATATAAAAATTTGTCATTAAAATACAACAAATGCATACGCCACGTAAGATTAAGAAATTGATAAAGCTTTTAAAATTTAAGTACGTGCGGATCTTAATATTGCTTTAATCTAAATAAATAATTAACGAATTTAAAGCGAAATCTTATTTTTAAAAAATCTGTTTTTGTCACAAAACACAAAACAACAAAAATGCAACTGGGAATATGCTCTATCAGTTCAAGAATGTTTCTCATTAAAAAATCAAAAACGTACGTGGGTTTAAAACAATTATTTAAAAATAAATGTTTATCTCATTCGAATACAGTTACATAATAAATAGAAAGTATTTACAAACGTAACTGCAATAACAATTTCAAAAATTAAACAAATCGCGTTTAAAAGTATTCCTTCTTAACTTTTACAGGTGTTTAACAACAGACAAATAAAATTTTTAAAATGAATTAATGCTTAAAACTGAAAATGTCTTGAACAGAACTTTCATAATCATAAAACGTTTGATAATACGAAGTTCTGATTACATTTAAATTTCCCAGACATACATTTTTTTCTCATCCAATTATAATAAAAATTAAGTTAAAAGTTAAAGTCGCTAAGGGGAAAATTTCCCTCAGTAAAAAATTCAGGGGGGGGGGGAATCCAGTAAAACTAGGGAAATTTTTCTCAGTGTTTCAGTTTCACTACAAAAATACAAGGATTCACTGCGTTTTAAAATTTAAACTGGAATGCACTCTAAAGTACACTCAATGCATTCCTAATCACTATCCTCAACCATCAACTATAATAACGCTAATTAATATATTTATTTTTCAATCTTTAAGTATACGAATCGAATACGAACGAACCTGAATGTAATTTTTTTTAATCTCATAACGATGAAAGCTGTATCTAGACAAAACCTTAATGATTTTCCAATATCAAATTTATGATTTAAAATTCATTTCAGATAAAAGCTATAAAAACAAGAAAAAACATTGAAAAAGAAAGAAGATATAAAATTTCATATTAATTAGTAAGATTTTTCACAATGTAGAAAGTTTCATGTAGCGGACTACTACAAGAATTTATCAGTACCAAAAATAAAATGAAGTTAAATTGGAGCTGAGTCAGTGATTCAGACAATGATTTTTGGAATTATTTACTAAACTAACAAAATAGATACAGACCATGACTTTAATCAAAAAATTGAGCAAGCTATTAACTCTAAATTTATTTCTAGTTATTTTAGAGCCACAAATATAATTGACTCGAGACAATAAAGGAAAGAGCCAATTTTCTCGAAATTGATCCAGGATTTAACCTCAAAAAATCCAGAATTTTTTTTTTTTAACTTCAGAATCTAATCGGAAGTCCCTGGTGATCTAAAGCACCAACACTTTACATTAAAGTAAACCATAAATCCCCTTTCAAAACAAACAGTAACTTTGGTACGACACGAAAAGTAACGATTGCGAACAGATACCGCCTAAATTGGATTAAAAGCGAAAACACGAGTATTTTAACTTTAGTGACCGGAAAATGGGTCATTCCGTAAACTTGAATTAGAGGTTGCCCGGGTAACGGGCTTTTATAGGCCCCAGACACAGTATTTAGTGGGGAAGAGAAACAGTGAAAATCGAATTAGCTCAACCGAGCGAGTACGAAAAACAATTTTGTTCCACATATTGTAGTTATGGAGCCGTGAACGTTAGCCTGACCTTCCGGACCAAAGTATTTCAGCTTCATTAAGCCGCCAATAACCGTGCCGCGCTAGTTCTGACCGATGATTCCCGAGGTGGACGCTTATCATGTTCATCGGTCGACATCGAGGTAAAAGTTACCTCCCACAAGATTTAATAAATAAATGGTGGGACATTCGAACACATACAGAGGAAGGCACAACTTCTGCGGACATCAGAGGAAGAAAAATACATTCACGGATTAATTTTCTGGGATGCTTCATATGACCCGCGAACAAAGACAGTTTCTGACCTTAACACTGACACTGTTCTTCGCTTAATGTTAAACCCTGATTTTGTTTAGCAGTAGGATATATAAAGGGGCTTCTTATGCTGCGGGTCACGATCCAAAATGAGACTTTGCAAATGATACTGGGAGAAAAAGAAGAAGTATTTCAATTCTTTCTTTAGGTAGATGATTCCGCAATTCGGATGCAAAAATTATTAAAATATTGCTTCGACATAAAAAGTTTTTTAATAGTTTAATAAAATGTTTTAAAAAAGTTTGCCCGTTTATTATTAATTTGATTATGCACCAAGCAAATAACACAAGGAAAGTTTTCTTTCTGCCCGAAAAGAATTGTTCATTTATTTTCAAATTAGATGCCACGAAAATAATGCAAGAAAAGTTTTTTCCCCCCAACCCGAAAAGAGAGTAGCAAGAACGAGAAATTTTTGCTCGAAGGTAAATAACTCATCACATTACATAATATATAATAAAAGAACATATGCAAACGGAAAAAATATTTCAATTCAATTTCAAGAAAGTTCTATAATTTTCGTGAAGAAACAAGTGGAAAGATATTAGTACACATGAGAGATTTGCTAGAATTCACTTTAGTGAGAAAAAAAAATCCTTCGAAATTTTGACAACCGCTTTTTTGCTCAGAAATGAACTGAATAAATCTTTCCATAAGAATAAATACAAAACTGCTGCTGCCTTTATACGCTGAATAAAATTAATTTTGAATGAAATTCGCCGAGCTATATCATTTAAGGAATGTACCAAGAAAATATTTTGCAATTTATAATTTTTAAATAACAACCTTTTAAGCATTGAGCAATAAAGCAAAGAATTAATTTGCTATGAATAAGCATTCAAATTGTGTGTTATTTCGAATACATGTGGACCTCTTAAAAAATAGAAGAGGAAAAGAAAGGAAGTAGTTGGAAAAAAAGCAGTACTGGATAGGAATTTTATTTGCGTAATTTTCTTTATTACTTTCTACAACTAAGATGTTTCTATTCTTTTAAATTCTTATCTCAAGAAAGTGAGTATTCATAGTTAATTAAATAGGCGTGTTCTTAATAATTTTTGATAAATTTCCTACCATGAGATGCAAATAACAACATAACATTAGTTTCACCTTCAGGGTATACAAAAGGTCTTTTTGCTCTTGATGACTGTTTTATAAAAAGCTGAAATAGCACCACCAAATAGGAGTATTTAAAGATTCATTCACATTACATTCATTTCACAATTACATAGAAATTTTTCGCTTTTTTATAGAAAAAAATTATTATTTTTTTCAAAAATAGTAAACCATTTATTCTTATATCTATCCCAAAAATAATCCGATTTCTCTAAGTTGCTTTGCGTGCGGGAGGGGGGAGGGGTGGCGTGGAGAATTTCCTCTAAGGAAAACACAAAAAGAAAATTCGCTTTCAAAAAAGAAATCCATGCACGCTTAAAAATCTATTTCACCGTTGCATACCCCTTTCCTTCCTACACACAAATGCTTAATCCGATAGAAACAAAGAAAAAGGTGGAGTTAATTATTTTCTAAATTTTAAGAATCGAGATAATGATGGGATGTTATATCATTAGGATGTAAAACACGAGCTTCATTTTAAAAATACGTTAATCCTCTTACAAAAAATATCATTATTAAAATTAATGAAGAAAGAACCGTTTACAAATATAGCAAAATTAAACTTCAAAAAAAAGTTTCCATCCAGAAAAAAAAGAAAAAGAACAAAGAAAGGAGGCAAAAGAACCGTATGAATCAATGAAATAATACACTTAAGAAACAATAAACTTTCATGTTGAAGATTCCGACTCATAAAAAAACGGATTCTTAAAAGTAAAAATCTATTTTCAGTGAGCATCTTATGAAATCTAAAAATGAAAATTCGATATTATTTTTTTCTTCCGTTGGAGATGGCTTTTTAAAAATTAAATGCTTATTGAAGAAGTATAATTCAAAATTCATAATTTTTTATACGTTGACGCATTCCTCTCAATACTAATAATTTTTTATTGATAGCATGACTTCCGAATTAATATCAGAATTCTATCGAAGAAAGAATTGAATATATTTATAACTAAATCTATTGTCAGGAACATTTTTCTAATGCCGTAAGAAAAATGATGGAAGATAGACCCTTAAAAATACATTATTCAAAATCTATAGTTTTAGAACTATTGAATCTGAACTGAAAATAGCAGATAATTATTCACGAAATCTTGAAAAATTATATCTTTATTATTTTATTAAGTTTTAAAAAATCGTGATAAAATTTTTTTTTCCAAGGACTTAGCGATATTTCAGTCATTTTCAGACGCTGGAGAAAAATCTACAATTTTTTATAATAAAAATGCTTAAAAAATCTTAATAAACCCGAAAAATTAAGAATAAAATAGAAAAGAAATTATGATAAACATTACATACTTGAATTACAACTTATAAAGAAATTAAAGCTTTTATATAAATACACCCATTTTCAAATTCCATGTTTGCAGAAAGAAAAAAAAAAAGAATGAAAGGAAGATAATAGTGAATTAATTGACAAAAAATTAACAAAATGTTAATTCCGATAGATTAAATAATTGTTTCAAAATAGTTACAGAAAAGATTATTAAATAAGGCATACAGTAATGGGGAAAAATAAATGGAAAAATCTATTAGAAAAAGTAAATTCTGAGGTATGATTTTTAACGGCATTGTATCCTACGTATAGAAAAACCGAGTTATACAGAATCGTTACGACGACAATACTCGCACATTTGAATAATGATTTCCAATACTTTTCTAATGTTTAACATTTATAATTCAGAAACTGTTATACCTCCAAAATTGAGTAACATTTCCTTTAAATGCATTTTATTGGAGGATTGTATCTTATTAACATGTTTCTTTAATTGGCACCATAAGTTTCCTGATGGGTTACAATATGGGTTGTTACTGTGCACTTTGCATTAAAATATGATAATCACGAACGCATACGCATTTGCAATTCATAGACATACTTCAAAATAAGGCCTAGTGTAATCATGCAACATATGCCGGAAAAGTTATCAGCGATATAAAAGATGATTAACAGCTTCGAGTATATATATTAGTAGGATAATGTATACATACCTCCGAGTGTGATTTTCCTCCGATCGTAATCCGCTAGAATATTGCCAGCGCCGCGAAAGGTAAGGATGTAAAGTACAATTGCTATCAAAGTATTTCAAGCTTACCTAAGAATTTATGTCTGGAAAGCTTCAGTTTGGATCGATACATGGCATTTGCCTTTTTGGGGAATTCATATTCCATTAACCACAATGGAATGCCTGATTTTAAATATTATATAACGTAGATTATAAACAAAAACTATTCTGTAGTAGATTTAATACAGTATCAATGCAAATTTTCTTAAATTCTTCATATAATTTAATCCACCTCCTCCCACAAATCTTCACTGGTCAGTAAAGTGATAACTCACAATATCTCAATAGGATTGTTTCGATGTAGTTCTAATACGCATTTTAATCTAATTTGATTGTTTTCAGTTTTGAATGAACAACAAAATTGGATAGAAATCCCATCTTAGGTAAGGTGTTAATTCAAATTCCTGCAACCTGAATTAAACAGACATGGTGTTCGATTTTACACACAATTGCTTCATATCTTACATACAGAAGGTAGATGGGTTTTTTCCACCTTTTCTTTTGCCGCTTGTATTATTCTATTAGTTCTTGTCGTAATAGACCTTTTTCTGTTTACTCGTTTAAATTTTCGATTGATAAGTCACGTTTTCGATCATTTAATTATTATCATTTATGCATGATAATAACAATAATATAATACAATGACAAGCTTCTATTCCAGCTTTAAAATAATCGATAAATATTTATTTATCCTTAATGTGTTAAATGTCATAGTTCAACGTAACCATTAAGTATGACAGCATACTATATATATATATATATATATATATATATATATATATATATATAAGATGACCTGATACTGGATTATCTCCAACATTTTCCAACACAGATTATAAAATTAGGCTTTTTACGATAAAGAATTTTTTTATTAATTTTTCTGGACAATTCTTTCTGAGAGACAAATCCACATCATCGCATATAATTTTTGGAAATATTATTTTTCCACTGATATATAATTTGGAGGAACTAAATGAAAAACAGGGGAAATATGAGCCATAGTTTCTCAATATTGAATGTAAAATGCAGCTTAAAAGAGAAAACATCTCTCAAAACAGGTTTTTATAGAAAAAGAAAAAAATTGTCTTTTAATAGTTTTTTTTTTTAATCTTCACTTCAAAAGAATTTTTTGAAAAACTTAAATAGTAAACATCAATTTTAGAAGAAAATGAAAACTATTTCCTTCAAATTTTTATTTTGAAACAAGGGATATAAGGCTCATCTTGCAAGGTAAATACAAAACATACATTTTTAACCATCTATCTAATGCGAAACTGAAAATTCACTTTCGATAAAAAAAATGAAGAAACTCTAGGAGAGTAAAAAAGGGTCTGCGGAGAATTTCACAGAACTATAAAGAAAATCTGGAAAGGGAAAAGTGAAAAACACTGTACATTATATTCTTCACATCACGCATAAAAACCTCGAAAAGAATAGCACTATAGGAATCCTATAGAAGACATATAAAAGTAAGAGAGCGATATATGAGTATTTCAGTCGGACAGAAAAGCACGTTCGGAGAAAGAGTAATGATTTACTGGATGATTTTGTGTTTACGGAGAGATAAACAACTAAAAATATATTTGTATTGAATATACTTTTCGAAGGAAAAGCTTTCAAGCTGAAAATATTCATTTTGAGACATCTTCAAAAGTATTTAAAAAATACAAAGAAATGATTGACTTCCATCTCCTCTCTTTTGTAAGATGTTTGCTTCCTCCTCCAGGAATTTCACAATTTCCTTTTATCTAAGCAGTAAGATAAAACCGACATCATCAGTCTCTATAGGGAAATATTTTTTATAATGAAAAGAATGTCATTTCTTCGAATTTCAAATTTCCCGAACCATATGGAATTCAATTAGCTCTTAGAAATAATTTTTTATACTAAAATGTTTCGAAATTCTTATTTCTCCGCATCTTTTGAGTAATACAATCCAAACCGCAATTTCGAAACCTTTGCAATAGAAGCTTTCCCATCGACAATGATGTTAGACAGAATTAGAATTATTCATTTTTAATCCGAGCTTTTTAGAAAAGAACCAGACAATGAGGACTCTTTTCCTATAAAACAATATGTAATAACAATTATAAATTAATTATTTATTTGCACTATTTCAAATATTAAATTTTGTTCGATAAAAAAAATTAACTTTTCACTGCAAAAATTTCACATTTCTGTCTTTATAGTAACCCTTAACATTCATATGAGAAATCTGACGTCATTTTTAATGTTGTAAAATTTTGACATTCGTCATAGGTTTTTTTCAAAAAAAAATCACATAATAGTAAAGTATTAAGTAGTAAAATTAGTTCATAAAGCAGAAAATAGTTATTTTATGAATTAAATCGCATCGACAATTGCATTGCATCGGACCCTAAAGCACTAAAATGAAGCTCAAGATGAGAAAACTGTTTAAAAAATTGATTTTAAAAAATCACGGCTGATAATATTTATTGTAAGACAAAATTTTGTTTGCATTCAGCCATGAATTTAAGATAAGGAAATGTAACCTTGTAAGTGCGATGGCCTTAAAAAAATTGTTAGCTACACATTCCATTCCACAAGTGTACATTATTTTCTGATGAAATTTCAGAAATAATGTAACGCTAAAAAAATGTTGGGTAAAAAAAAATGAAGGAATAGTATAAGTATACTCTGTAAAAGCTTTCGATCCCATAAAAATTTCAAAGGCGAAATTTACTTTTTATGCATTGATGACAATGCAAACAATTTGTAAAATAAAATTTTTGGGCACTGTTATTAGAAATTTGAATTTCTTTAAAAATAAACTAAACAAATTTATTAAATTAATAAAAAAAAATTCTTCGGAATAAACAGAGCAGATTTACTAAATTGCTAAAAACACATTTGGAATAAACATAATTATTGCATTCCTAAAGAAATCGCATAGAAACAAAACCTGATTTAATTATAGCTTTCATCTACATTATATTCCGATTTTTTTTATCTTGGTGTGTGTGAAAAATTGGACTTAGACATTTACAACTATCAAAATAAAGTAACACAAAAATTTATTTATTCATATAGATGATGCAGATGTAAATATATTATTTATGAAATGAAATTGCTCATAAATAAGTAGAGTTCTCACTAAAAAACAACTTCCTATGATAATTAATAATTGGGAAAAAAATCTACAATCCTTTTTATATTTCTTTGTTAAATTCATTAAGTAAGGGACGACGTTTTCACCACAGAAAAACAAAAATTAGAAACAAAGGATTAAAATACATTTAGAGCTTAGATTTCAAAAAGAGGTTTAACATTACTTAAGCAGAGTAATTTTCACATAATTTGGAAGTTTAACTTCAGATGCATAAAATTTACAGAAAGGACACTCTGAAATTTGAATCTAAGACAAAACCCCGAGAAACTCGGAAGTTAAAGGAATGTTTGCATTCATGTGCTTAGAAAAAAGTTTTAATAAGCCAAAGAGCATGAAATTATTACAAGAATATTGTAGAATAGACGGTGGTCACATACAATAATACAGTTACAATGTCCCAAAAATACAAAATTAAATGAAAGGTTAAGTTAAATTTTTTGCATAAAACGCAATGTTTCATCAGTTAAAGTGCTTGAATCAATGTTTCATCAGTAAAAGTGCGCATTTATCTGTAAATTAACTCATATTCCAACTTTTAATAAACATTTAAATGAAAATAATTATCTACTCCAAACAGGTGAAATTGAGAAATTAAATTAGGATAGCTGCTCTAAATTAAGATAATAAATTATAAATATAAATTTTTTGTAAATCCACTTCTACAACATACTTGGCACAACACTATGAAAATTATACTTTCGAATATATTTTACTTCCAAGAGGCAATTTATTTCAGTTTATCGATATATGCATTTTAAACCAACCATCTGATATATGAATTTTGAATATGAACCAACCATTTGACATAAAATATTTACATTTTAAAATTAAAGCATCGGTAAGATTGTTGTCCAGATTAAATTATATTCTTGAAAATTTAACATATTTGCGTATTTCTTGTTTGCCACAATTCTAAAATTTAAAAATTCAACGCAACTTTTCTATATTTGAATTGGTGAATTTCTTAGACGTTTTCTATATTGTACAAACAAATAGAATTTGACAAAAAAATTTCGCGAAAGAATCGAGTTTCCACACACAAGTGGTTTACGAACTTCTTACAGAAAGAGTGGAATTTCATTCCGCTACAATAATTGAAGCTTAAATATTAATCAGAATAAACAAAATGCATAAATTCAATTTTCTTTCTACAAAAGCAAAAACCGTGTGATATTATATGATAAACTATTCGAACTGAATAGTTTCATTTTCCTTCGCCAGACATGATCAATTTGGAAGCCCTGCAAACTATTTCTTGCATAGGATACTGAATAGTTATTTTAATAAAGGAAAAAATACAGAAAAATGGTTGAAAATAAGATGCCGCAAATAAAGTAAGAAAATTTCTTTATTAAAGACGCCTGATTCAGAAATACTTATTGATGACTTATAATTGTCACCCCAAAAATTTCTATAATTGCTTTTATGTTTTTTTATATACATTTTATCTTAATGATTAATTAAGGGTTTAAAGTCATAAGACAACGGATAGGGTCGAACTTCTGAAATTCTTAGTTTTTAGACAACCACGATCAAACCACTTAAAGAGAAAAAAATATTCATAATTACTTTGCATCAAACGATGGGAGTGGTAACTTTCAAAATCGACCATTTAAGCATAAAACTCGTCAGAATTGGCAGGACATAGACAAAAAATTTGGATATCTCGCCCATGATAATTTTCTCTTATTCCATTTCTATCTCAACATTTAAAATATGAATGCAGATGAAGAGGAAGAAGTTTGGAATGACTGCCCTGTAGCAAAGCGTTTACCATGGGGAAGGTCAGCAGAATTAAGCTGGCATAGACTGCTTGCTAATGACCGACCTGAATGGATGAGCGAAAAAATGGAATGATGAAGTACCTCAACTCCATTGACATGATGTTAAGCGATTAGTAAAAACGGAATTACACCCTTCTTTCAGAGATCGTCTTCATCATTCGACCATGGTTCAAAAAACAATACCCACAAAAATATATCAGTCCGCATCCCCCCCCCCTTCAAAATGAGAAATAAATATATTACATTACACCGATTAACAGAAAATAAACACGTTAACTTTGCTTCAAAAATGTAAAAATCAAAATGCAAAGATTACAAGGGAGGTTATACAGAAATCAAGCAATAGAAATGGCTCCATCAAAGAATTTTACAAACTTGATATCAACTAATTCAATATGGAACATAATATCCAAATCTCGCTACGCAATCCATTCGTGCCATAGTCCAAAGGATGTTATGAGCTTTCAGAGCTTCTTGAAACCTTTTCCATAACAAATCAAATAGAGAAGAAAATAAGATAGAAATACACAACACATACTCGACTAATAGTAATTTCATATGCTACACACGTCTGAGTTCCCTTTTATACTAAGAACTTAAAAGCACCGCTCATAACGAATTTCGAGGCATAAAAATAATGTCTTCTTATTAAATTCTAGAGAATAAAATCGCCATATATATGAAATACTCTGTGGCCAGTCGTACAGATTTTCCGGTTATATTATGAAATATAATAATAAAATACACTTAAAGTCAGATTTGAAAAGTTAGTACAGAGTTTACAGCTTTTCAGAGAAATATATAAACTTTAAAATGAGTGCGGCGCACATGAAAGGATTACTTTGAATGGTATCGATGAAGAACAGAGCACTCAAGATATGGTTAATGGAAATTGGGTAATGATAAATGGTTTGAATTCTACAAGATTAAAGTGATATATTTCCGGATCCTTTCTTTTAGAACTTGCTTGAATTTGATCTGTTAAATTAAGATCAGTTATTCAAACCACATTTTATAAGTTGTTTGGTAGTCAAATAATAAGGTTGACAATAAACCCTCCAATAATTTTCACTAATGGAACATTAAAACCCTCCTTTCCAGACGTTACACAAGTAAATCACCGGTATTTTAAAATAAATATTAAAACAGCGATTTTAAAATAAATACTAAAACATTGATTTTAAAGCATTGAAGTATTACGTCCGATTTTTTACTAATTAATGAAACCTTAAAGAAGTTACATTTATTCAGTAAGTAAAAATATTAAATCATCTTCAAGGAATCACGGATTCTGTAAAATTCATAAAATATATAGTTTCTTTTAATACATCTTTTCCTAAGATATTTCGGAGTATGGTAAATACTCAGTTGTCTGATATTCATTTATTAATTCATTTTATTCTTCCCCTAGGAGTACTTACATGGGCTATTAAGTACCTTAGTGATCACTGCGATCACCAAATTCAAGACTAAACTGATATTAAGGCTTTGACATCCATCCTGGTTGTCTTAATACCCATCGATATCAAGAAGCACTCGCTAAAATCATAAATGTCTTGGAAGTTCTGCCTGAGCATATTTTTCTTTTAGGTAAACAAACCTGAATTATTTTCATCTTTTAACTCCTCCAAGGTCGCTGGTTACTTTCTAAACCTCCCCTTTCTGAATATTTTTAATGCTTCATTAAGATCATTACTGGCAGCATTAACTCCAGTTTCTTTTTCTCGTTGATTTAAGCAAGGATTAACTGACATGACGAAGAAGAATAAACCGAATTCTCTCCGGAGTGTTAAATAAAATATACAAAAGATCTTTTAGATGTTAAAAACTACTCAATAAAATTAATAAAGTTATAAATCTTAAGTAACGCATTGTTATATATATTTTTTATTTTACATCATTACATCAAAGCCGCATAAAAGGTTTTGAAACAAAGATAAAGAAGGAATGGTCTCTTAATAAAGACAGGCAACCAAATGAAATATTTACTAAATCAATTATACTTATACAAACATAAATTATAAGCTTTTTTTTTAAAAAAAATATGTTGAATCGCAATGTTTCTCTTTGAAATCACTCTCTTAGCACGGAAGAGTTCAATAAAAGAAGCTTGAATTATATTTGTATGAAAATAACTTATCAAACCTGAAATCTGCTGATTGACATTAAAGATGACGTCTGAACGAATCAAATGTATCCCTTTCTTTTGAATATAACCTTTTAAAGAATTTCACTGAAGTTAAACAAACCTAGTCAAAAATCTACAAAATAGGAGACTGAATTTACATTTTAGCGCAAGCACGATGGGTAAAGAGAAAGGGGGAAAGTACAGGGAAAAGGTGACATTCAGCCAACGTATCAATTCTATTCACTGGAATTGAGTAAAAACTTGTCCGAAGAAAGAACAAAAATATATATTGGGAACACCAAAAAAGAAGGAATTCCATTCAAACGATTAATTCAGATACTTGCTTCAAATTGAAAAAATAGGAGAGGGAGAAGGAAAAAATCCTTTAGAAAATGTAGGATCAAATCTTGTTTTCCTCTCAATTCACTTTTTTTTTTTTTTCGTTTTGTTATATTTCAGTTTGCAAAATAAATTCCTAAAGTGGAAACAAGTTTGAGTCGAAGAAAGCGGGTGGGAAGGGAAAAGAAAATAGCAATTCTATTTCGAACCAAGCTCATGAATAAAAGAGATCGAGGAGGAGGAGTGGGGGAATATACATTCATTGTTTATGTGTCTCAGCGTTGCTGGCTATCTCCTCATGATTTACAAATGGAAAAACAGCTTTCCGATTTGAAAAGTTTCCCTCTTCTTACACGCCATTCCGCTCTAAGCAAAAATTGATATAGTTCGCCAATAATATTTGTTTGCTTCAATGCCTCTAACGTACCGACAAGAGAAAAAAAAATCGAAAAACGGTCAGGCAATTTCTCTTTTAGACACATAACGCCTATTCATCCTCTACACGACGACTACGATCGAAAAAAATCCTTATTAAAAGTTACCAAAACAAGAAATAAAAATGACCCTTTCTCAATCTGTCATGGATGTTCTCTGGTTGCCAGATGAAGCAGAAATTTTAGAGAACTTGAATATTAACTAACTTGAACTTGATTTTGAAACCTATTTCAGACGAAAATGGGAGTTGGCTCAATCTTTTGACTAATCCGTAATCAAAGAGTTAAATCAATCCGAAACCAATAGTAATGTCTTACATTTAAAACCATTAAGAAATATCTCATTCAAAAACCGCGGATCTAGAATTTGCTGAAACAATTTCATTGAAAAGTCATTGTGGTTTAAAAGTAAATCTCTAAAATAATAATAAACAAGTAAGTAAATAAATAAGCAAAATTTTCCGCTTTTATAAGACTAGTCTCAAGGCTTCTTGGCTTGAAGTGAAAGATCTTTCAACAAAGAGTCCTCCATATCGTACAATTGAAAAACTACCCCGCGTTTCAGTGAATGATATGAAAATTACGCATATTTTGCAGAATTTTAGATCGAAGAGTCAGCGAAATGGTCTGTAACGAGGTAATATCATTCGCTTTGAAGGATCTCCTTTGAAAAACCACTTAGCATCCACAAAATATGCCAATAAATCAACATCAAGAGAAGTCCCAAACGAGATTCGCTTTGAAAAACTTATTTAGTATTCAAATGGTAGACGATGATAAGAAAAAGGATTATATATATACACGTAAACATCTAGATCTGAAACGATAAGTTTGAAAAACTACATAATCGTACAAATGTAGCATTTGTATATTAGCAGATACTGATTAATCTCATTTCATTTTTTTTAGATCATGAAAGAGTATAGAAGTTATTAAGCATATAACGAGCTCTTACAAAAGCATAATGGATGCTGTAACAAATTAATACGGTTGAATTCAACACTAAGTAATGTGGTTGGTTATTATTTCGACGAATTTTTAAACCCGAGTTCAAAATAAATTTAACTTCTTTGAATCCAAAAGATACTATAGATATTCCTATACAAACACATATGATAACAAAAATAAACTTGCATTTTAAACCTTTGAAATGAATAACAGAGTTTTCGCTAATGAATTGTTTCGCTTATAATTTGAAAATGACTGAACACAACTAAACTCTCTTTTGAAACAACAGAAACAAAATCTATACCTAAATTATCTATATTCTGTAGTATGTGCTTTAGAACAATAACAGAGGAATTTAAAATTCCCCTCAATCACTTAACCGCATATATTCAATTTGAAAACTAAAATGATGTTTCGGTGGATGATTCACTGAAATCAATAAAGTTAATTGGAATACAATTTTGAAATCCTTTATGAAAGCTTTCCTTTTTTTAGAACGAAAGCGAGCATCGAATTAATAATCTACTGAAAGAGAGACATTATCAGTTTTTGTTCTTTAATCTGCATACTTTTGGGATTTCAAATAAAATAATGACAATTGATTAAAAAAATTATGAAATTAAAAAAAAATTAAAAATATATATTTTTCAATTAAAAATTTTTTAGAAAGAAAAATTGCGAATCAAATGAATAACTTACTAAAAGAGAGATTTTATCAGTTTCCCTCTCTCTCTCTCTCTCTCTCTCTCTCTCTCTCTCTCTCTCTCTCTCTCTCTCTCTCTCTTTTTCTTCTTTTTTCCCCAATTAGCATTCTTCTACGATTTTAAATAAAATAATGGCAATTGGTTAAAAAAAATATTTTCGAAAGTCATTCTTCGGGCATCATTTGAATTTTTTTCTCCCAATTCAAGTTGACAAAAAAAAAAGGAATTGACTTTAATTTTTACCAAATGAATTTCTTTTTCCAAAAGCTACCCATTTTATTCTTTTTTTGTTGCCTACTTGTGAATAAAGATTTAAAGAAGTTTTATTAACAAAATTTAAAAAAGATGCTTTTTAAAAAGCTAAAAACTTTCAAATTCGCCATTTTTTATGTTATATTTAGATAATGAAGTGAAAACAAACAAACCAAAAGTAAAAAATTAGCAAACACTTCCATTGTAAAATTTGATTTTAACAGAAGAAAACCTGTTTGTGACCAACAGGCATTCAAATCTTTGACGAATTTGAAACAAAACTTGAAAAAAAATTAATATTTTAAAGATAAAATAATAAACCAAATTTACATTAAATTTAATTACTGTTTTTGTTAAAAGGTTTACATGAGCAAGAACATGTTGACCAACTAAACTTAGTATGATTTTGTTCAAAATTTAATAATTACCATTTTGATTTAAGACTACAAAATAAATTTCAACCACATAAATAGTTCCGTATTTGAAATGCTGACTATACATAATTCCAAAGGTGGTTTTTTCGGGCTGATGATGAAAATTTTCCCCGAATACCATCATGATAATGTAAAGATAAAGCCATGTCTCAAATCGAATTTTTTTGACGAACACAATACTTTCTCTGTTTATATGGCCCACCAGAAAGCTATAAGTCTGAAGGTTAAAGTGTCAATACAAATACAAATAAAGCAGCGCAGGACATCCAACGCTAAACATAATTCAATATCTCGACCCTTTGACGGCAGTGCCTTACGTAAAAGTTACTTTCTATATAAAAGGCCAAATCTCGTCCTCTAAAAGAATGATAGCTAATATAGAAGGAAATCCAACCAGCAGATCGTGTCTATCAAGTGTCTATTCCTGAACTTTTCTGTCCAGGCTAAGAGATAAATGACACGCATTCAAGTGGAAGGTATCGGAAGAAAAATGTGGAACATCTTTCAATCTTGTGAAAGACTTTTTAAATTTCTATTTTACTCCCTTTCCGCAAACGGAGAAGATGTAAGCTGGTCCCATTTTTTTAAAAGAGGTCAATGAAAGGCGCGCATTCATTTAATTTATCCCGTAATTCAGTTAAAAATATTTTTTAAAAACCAGGCAATCCCTTTAGAATTGATACTATTCATTGATAGTAAAGCTCATCTTGGAATGAACAGCGACGAGAGTAAAAAAGTTTGAGTCAGTTTTATTATTCTTTAGAAATACTTGGCTAAGTTGGTAACAAATTGAAAAGCATCGACTAATTTGTGAAATTAGAACCGACTTCTAATTTATTTAATCTTCCAAACGATTTTTAACATTATTGGGACCTACCATTTATGAAGTAAAAAATAAATCTAAAATAGAACAGGAGGATAATCTCCTCGAAAATTCCTCTAATAGTTACTAATAAATGCCTATTATTAACCGCATGCCATTGACGAGAAATAACTCCGCAAAAATCTCTTTCCTTGGACTTTTTCTCTCGATAAATCACTAGAATAGAGTTATAACTCAAGCCCCAGAATACTAAACGTGTATTTGAACTTCCGGTCGTATACCAAATCACATACCAAATTTTACATATTTAAATCTTCGTGGTTTTTTATTTATTTATTTATTTATTTTATTACCACATTTAAAGATACTAATACTTTAGATGTTAAATCTCTTAATTTCTTAAAATTATCGTTTTAATTTACATTCAAATAGATAGGATTTCTCTAAATACATTTCCTTCAAAAGTTGACAGAAATCTGCATATTTAATGTAAAGACTATATACCAAATTTCATCTGTTTAGTTTAAAGTTTTTTTGAGTTATCGCGTTCACAAACAGGCATAATTCCAAAGATATATTTTTCAATACTCAGGAAGATCTGAAAAGTGAAGATTCGTCAAAATCTTCAGTTTGGATTTTAACAATTAAAAAAAAAATTTTTTTTTCCTTCTTTATATATATGGTTTTTACACAAGAAAGAAAAATAAATAAAAATTCTAATATTTACAAAGGCAAATGAAAATTTCTTAATTTTCAAAATAGCCAAACTTTATGATTTAATAGCATCAAATAATTCGTTTCGAATGCAAGAATTTTTGGTTTATGAGAGAAATAAAAACGACATAGCTAATTATTTTCCAATAATTCATTAGCTAATGTTGTCACTTTAAGCTCAATGCCACTTTGTTATTGATATGAATTTTATCATTTACAGTTTGTTTGGAAATAAGGTAAGTAAAGTTGCTCAGTAATATGTTGTTTTTTTCAGTAACTGCTTAGATTAAGTTTTAAAATCTATTTTTACAGTACGATTCGTGCATTACCAATTATTGCCTGAAGGGACAAAGTATAGTTTATTTTATATGAACAGGATTTTTTTTTAAATAATTATATTACATTTTGATTATTTACAGTTTCATGTAAAAAAAAATAAGAATTTAAATATTTTGTAATTTTTAAAAAAATCCAAGTATCTAACACTGAGATTTATATACATTTTTAAATCCAGAATTCAATGAAATTAAAAGTTTTGGTAGAGCCAGTTTTAGTTGTTTTTATAATAAATTTATGTAAAAGAAGAATATCAATAAATTATTCTTTTTATCTTATTTATATTTGGTTTCATTTGAATACTAAAAAATAGATGCGTACCTTTTAAAATGCTTCGTTATTCAAATGTTTGGAATTCTTTCAAATTATTCATTTGCTATGTAGTAGCGAGATCTTTTTTCATTGTAAATATTATTAAATAACTATTTACACATTTTCACACAGTATATTCGCATTCCGACAGTTTGCCTATCATGACAATTTATATCAATAAAAAATAAAATCCCCAAAAGAATTTTCAACAAATATTATTTTTACGATTTCTTCCGCTATCATAGGTCGAGTGAGAACTCATGCAGAAGCTAATTTTTTTTTCTCTTGAAAAACTATCCAAATGTTTGAATTAAAATATATTTACATTAGCTGCGTGCACACCAAGTCATTATGCAAATTACTCTTTTAGAATGGCTTGAATTCTTATCAAAAAAACTAATTTTTCACTCCATAAAAAGAGTTGTTTGCAAAATATGTTTATCGTCGAAAAACTTAGAAGCTGTGTCTTTATTTAGCATTTAAATGTAAAGAAAATAAATTTGCGGCACCTTCTTTAATTAAAATTATAAACGTAAAAATAGTTTGTTTTTAAAAATAAAATATATAAGATTCCTCCAAAAAAAATCTTACTTTTTGAGCACAGAACTTCAAAATGATATTTATGGAAAATAAAATGAAATGAAAAAACCCTGAAAAACAAAGCATTTAAATGCAATTGTTTTAGTACCGAATGTAGTGGGAATGTATAACTAAGGAATCATTAATTTGAATTTTATTATAGAAATGTTGATGAGTAACTCAAAAGTTCCACAAAATGGGGCGCATTCCTGAGGAATTCGACTTCGCAATGAACTGAATTTTATAAAATGCATGCAGTTCTCGGCGAAAATTTGATATGTTGACATCCACGACATTACAGATTTTTACATAAACTTTTAAAATGCAAAATAACATTTAAGTGAAATTTAATATATTTTTAAAAGATGCTCTTTAGATGATTCATCAGTGAAATGAAGAAAAAGTTTTCAAAAATATTTAAAAAAAGAAAATATAATATTTTTGGTCGTATTAGAATAATGGATCCTTATTTTAATACAAAATAAAGGTGTGAATAGAGGCAAACAGGGTTTATTATTAAAAACGCTAATCAATTTATATATTAAATCAACAACCTTTTATAAAATTATAAAAGATTTACTTTCAATTGAGCAGTGGTCGAAAATCTGGAACACTATTTCAGATAAATGCTTGCTTTGTTTTGATGTGATATATAAATACCCAGCTGAGTACCAACACGGGAGCTATTTTAGGGAGCACTTCTCAATTTTCGACGATGACAGCGATGATAATTTATCATGCAACCTCACTCTCCAAAACTTCACGTTAAATTAATGTGAAGATGCTTGATCCTCAATGGAGAGGTTAAGATGTACACAAGGAGAATCTAATAAGAAATCATATTTCTGGGACAATGGATTCTGAAACAGAAATTCTTGTAACAGGTCACTTGAGGCGGTATCCAAGTTTTAAAACGCCAGACCGATAAAACAATAAATAAGTCTCAGCAAACATGAACGTAACGCATATCAGGTGAACTTTTGGTCTATTTTGGACTTTTATCTTCGACATTCCGATATCGAGCACCTGAGTTATCCCGAAACAAAGATTTTAATCAAACTCTCATTTGTGATTTCGATTATATAAAGAAAAAGGTACATAGATTAGCCCTGCATACATTAATCAAGCCAAAATCTAATTTTCTATAGAGCTCGGTTTTAAAATAAAAGCGGTTTCCTAGTTTAGCATGCACTATGGTAATCTAACTTGGAAAAAGCCCAGAACAAAAATGAAATATTAAAAAATTCCTCATACTAATATGGCGTTAAAATAACGCGTTTTGCAATTTACCTCAACTAATCGAAAGTTATGGTAATTTGTATTACACATAAGATTTTTTAAACATCTTTTCTGAGTTTCTAAAAAGCAATTAAAAGAAGAAACAAAACAGATGGCTTATAAGGTTTGATTAATTTTAGGTTCACCAAAGTATTTTAAATTAAAAAGAATAATTTTTTGGGACAGATATTACACTTTTAACACTTGTCACATAACGAAGTTTATATATCAACAATCACCCTCTCTCCAAATTGTCAAACCTCTCTAGAAGGAAGACGTGTGATCCTAAAGTGTTTACCGAGTACAAAACCCTCACCCAGAAAAGAATTTAATTGGATCTAGAAACCTGCAAGCCTCATTTCCCTAAACCCATCGGAGTGTCTTGTTCTGAGCATTATACTGAGGGTATCAGAGCTTTACGAACTTATCTGAGAAATGAAATATTATAACATTAGATACTTCATATTAACAGAAGGTATTAATTAAAAAATTAGGTCATAATTTAAAATGATAAATTATTCGACTCCGCCTCCCTCTTCTATTCATTACATTGCACGCATCAATCAGTCACCCCATGTGAAGCAGGATTTACTGTCTTTATAACTGTATGAAAAAAAAAGCTTTGTTCAGCATCAAGCTGCAAACAGCAAATATAAGTTTAATCCATCGTGAAAGGGGGAGGGATGATAAGTTCTCACTCCACCATAAAGATCGGTCTCCATATTGTAAATGCTTCCTTTCATTTCTAAAATCATAAACACTGTACTGAAAAATGAGCGTTCGGTCGCAGATCATCGATTGAAGATAAGAACAAAGGTACGGTCAATGAATTTCACGTATCATTTGATAAATGGTCCCCGATTGCTTCATTTTTTACTCCGAAAAGATTTCTCTTCAAATGTCAATTGGTAATTGGATAAGATAGAAGATGATTAATAGTTACTGAAAGAATGTAATGGAAGGGAGGGGGGATACCCAACAGCCAGTTGGTGATTCACTCAATGAAACATGACGTTCAGCTTTTTTTTAAAAAAAAGCATTCGTGTATTGCATAAAAGAAATGGGGAGAAAAAACTCAAGATAGTGATTATATTGTACACAGCAAAAGGATTAAATGAAGGAAATACTGTTACAATAAAAAAAAAGGCTTACTGATATTTTTCCCTCTTTTTCGGAGAGCCATAAGAAAAGATGAAAATAAAAATCTGCCACGACAAGATTATGAAAGTGGGAGCTCACTGAAGCATTCTTTCCAGTCTCGTTATTGCCATAGCCTTTGCGGCAGTTAAAAGAATTGGTGGTTTCTGTAAAACTATTTTCTCGGCAAAGATGGTGCGAAAGCGGAAAAAGTAAGTACTCTTAAGAGCACACCATCATTGCTGAAAAAGTAGCAACAAGGAACAATAATAACACTTCAAATATCATTATTACTCTCCCGAAAAAGACTCTTTTTCAACACTTTGAAAAAATATGAGTTTTTTCGCCAACGCCAGAAATTACAATGTTCTTCGGGGAACAATGCAACTGTTTAAGAACTTAAGTATGAAACGAATAACGAATATGCATGTTTTATTCGGTGTAGAAATAATAATAAAATAATAATAAATGAAAAAAGACACGACTTTCTTGTAAGTGAATATAAAAATTTTGATTACAAATTTAAAATCCGCAAATTTATTTCCTAAGGAAAGGTTATTCATAGTTCCGATTCGAATCAGTCATAATTCGAAATATTTTCAATTCTAGTTATATTATTGCTGTATTTTTAGAAGTAACACAGACACTATTTTGGAATGGGCCTAATAATTCTGATCGGTGATCAGATGGCTTGGAAGGCTCCAAATGGGTCCACCTACTCTAAGCTTCTACTATAATACTCCATCAGGAGAATGTTTAAACTTCGACATTACCATGTTAAACTCAAATACATGGCGGACCTTTGGTGAAATCGGGTTTCGAATCTGGAGCCTCTGATATCGAAACCGTTAAAGCCAAAAGGCCAACGCCACCCTATATTTAAAATGATCGCGTGATTTGGTATAACGTGAAAACGGCATAAAAATGAAAAGTTAAGTATCATAAAAGTACCCCATTTTTTTAATTTTTTTAAAAAAATTTTGTCCCTCCCCCCCAAAAAAAAACTTCGGAGAAATCGAAGGAATTTGAATAGTTTCCATTATTTCGTTTACAAAGTAGATATTCGTATTGATTCTCGGTCTCATCAAAGTATAAATTTCAATTTTTATTCATGTTGCTTGAAATACCTCCAATCATTTCCACCGATCGTCATGAATAATAGTATAAGCCTGATGAACATTTAAAAAACAGCTGAAATAAAATTTACAAATTAATTTAATTAGCCTAATGAAAATAATGGCAGAATAATTAATACAAATTTAACATGTGAGATTACGTAACACACGACTGAAATCTGTATTTGAAAGTGCGTTATAATTAAATTCTAATTTTGCACATATAAAAAAAGCGTTATAAATGTACTATACTAAAAAGCGCAGTAATATACAATACTAAGAACAAAAGACTAAAGGCTAATTTTATTTAATATTCAGATCTAACCCATATTAATAAAAATGAAGTGTTTAAATAAATTTACAGAAAATTAAAATTACAGAATAATTTTTCTTAAAATTTTGTTCTTAAATACTAAGAGACATGGAAAGGCTTTAAATAAGTATAACATTTTTAATAATTAAGCCTCATGTTTGTAAAACCATCGAAAACATCACACTACATAATGATACAATCAACTGCTAATATAAGTTATAAATCCTGTTTTTCATTGAGAATGGATTCTTCTTCTGTTAAGCGCTTACAATTCACGATAATATTGATTCAAAAACTAGGATAATATTACTGAAAAGAATATCGCTCATTTACCTTATCCTTCCCCCAACTCCTCGAGTCTCAGTTACATCCTTATATATTTAACTAGAATTCTAAAATGTTTAAAATTGATTTTCCGTCATTTTGAATATTCTGGAGCATTTCTGTACCAAACAAATCATACACATAGAAAAGTTTATTTTATCTGTTTATCAAAGTCTGCAATTTATTTATCTGTTTATCAAGTCTGAAGTTTATTTTATCCGTATTCAAGTATTAAAATTTATATGAAATGAAAATAAGATTTATTAAATTATTCTATTTGCCTTCGAATTGCCAATGTTTAATTAAACTCTGCATTATTCTTTGAAGAGATTATTAATATGTTACGAAAAAGTTAGCTTTCGTCGGTGTTTATAAATTATAGGATACAACCTAACTTACGAAAATTTAAGGAATTTTAAAACTAATAAACCTTATTGATATTCTTTTTTTTTAATATTGTAGCTGATGATAACAGGGCTCAGTATAATAAACTTTTATATTGAGAAAGATACTTGTATATATTTTCATGTTTAATATTTTTAATCGAAAGAATATTTTTATACAAACTTTACACACGCACTTAATTGCAAAAATAACAACAAAAAAAATCCTATACCTTCAATATTGTTTTTTCATTAGTTTCAACAGGCATTAAAATAAAAATATTAGTTGCAACAAACTATTTTTTAAAGAAACCGATTCTGGTTAGTTTCAATCTTATTTTCATAATATTTAGAAGACACAATAGGATATTTAGTTTAATGGCAACTCTCCGATTTTAAAGGTTAACGATATTTAAGTTAGAATTGTCATAAAAACGTCAGCAAAAATTTGGTTCCGAAATTATACTGCAATGCAAATTAAATATATTTTTTTCTATTGCATTCATTGCACTTTAAGATATAAAACAAATACAGAAGCAGGACAAAACCTTTCAACGATGTACAATAACACGAATTCAAAGGCATCGCTTTACATATTGTTCAAATACAGAGTGTACGAAGGATATAACAGGGAACTCTCATGTCTTTACTTCGCCCTCCTACATCTGTTACGAAATTACCACCTCAAGTATACAATTAATGCATATAAGCATAAACAAGAACTAAAAAAAAAAAACGTTGAAAATAATCAAAGTAAAGGCGATAGTATTTTTATTTTTTATTTAAAGAAAGAAAAGCGTGCACTTTCAAATGTAAAAATCCGCACTCCTTGAATATTTTCAAGATGAGTAATTTTTTGTAGGAGGGACCTTCACATGATCATGACGTGTGATAGATTACTCGGGGGGAGCAGGTTCAATCTACGAGAAAATTTGTAAAGGATGGTGGTTTCCTTCACAGAAATCGTCGACCGGTATAGATTTTGGTGCCAGAGAGATAAAATGCCTCAGAAGAAAAATAATGTTTCCGATTCTCCGAACATCAATCCGTTTGATTGATAGAAGCACATACTACACGCTGGCTGAATACAAGCGCTCAACGAAACAAATGAACACTACTTATGAAAATTCCAGCATTCCAAATATGATTTCAAAAATAATTTAATCTAAAACATAACGCAGCTGAAATATGCGCAATTTTTCCAAATAGACACGGTAATAATTTCATGGAAAGAGAGTATTCCTTTGCATTCTAATAAGCAATAATTTTTCTTTATAATATTTTTCTTTAAAAATAATATCCTGTATTGTATTCCAATCCTTCCTGGTATGTTTATTTTGTGTATACTTTTTAAAATGTTTTGTAAATATATATAAATGTAAAGAACTCAAAAAATAATTTAAAAATAAAAAAATTATTATTATTAAAAAAATTATTATTTTTAATAGCAAATCATTAAAAATCAAATTAAATCAATATTTTCTTTCTTAAAAACGTAAATGATTTCATTAATTATATTACAAAAAATTAATCCATTGGTGACAAAAAAAAATAATACAGATGCATATATAAACCACTATGCAGAGTACAACTCTCCCACCCAAAAGATTCCTTGCAGCTTTTAAAAAGAGGATATACATTAGAATACTGAAGCTATCACAATAAAGCTACTACATGAGTTATCTGGACACAATATTGATATTTATTCATTTATTCAAAATAAGTATGACAATACTATTAAATTAAGAGTTAAAATAATTAATTTATAATTTTTCGTGGTCATCTTGTTTTATAAAAGATGTTCCAAGACGAATGTATAATTTTTGACAACTGGCATATATATAAAGGATCAGTAAAAATTTAAAATTTTATGTTCAAATTTATTTTTTTAAATTAAAGTCTTATTTCCGACAGAGAAAAAATAAATAAGTATTCCTCATAGTACTTCAATAACATGAGATGAGAATTCCTAAATTTTACTATTTCTTGTTACTTGCATTGAAATTTACAATTTTAAAAAAAACTATAGTAGCTAACGTAGTAAACTAGTAACCGTGTTATAAATCGGTTAAATAATAATAGATAAACCTCATAATCAATGACTAAACGTGTTATAAATCGGTTAAATAATAATAGATAAACCTCATAATCAACGACTAAATAGTACAAATATCTATCAAGTATACAAAAAAACCTATTTGCTAGTACATACTAAATTTCGCATTAAAATTTAAAAATCTACTTATTTTAGGTTTTCAACTAAGCGTATACGTGAAAAATAAGTCAAAACAACCCGTAACTTGTTCGTGATAAAAAGTAAATAGTTTCTATATTACTTTAAACAGAGAAATTTTTAAAACTTTTCCTTAAATACAGAAATGGATACGATGTTCAAAACCAATGAAAATTATAATATTCAAGCAACTATATAACAACATCCTATCCTTCGATATCTTTATTCAGTGAAAACGAACATTAAAAGTAGATTAAACCGATTTAAAACTAGCCGGAGGTGGTATCCCCCAAACTGTTTCGCCTACTATCTTATAAAGAAATTTGAGCATTATTAAGCGTATGTCATTTGCGAAAATTAATTATGAAAGAGTATATTAGAGAGAACCGATTAATTGCGAGGATTCGTTTACTACACAAGCAATGAAATATTTTGGACACCTTTTTTCTTACCGGTTAAAGCCAGAAATTGATTTTTAAAAAAAGATTATAGTTTCAAATCACAAACTAAATTACGTTTTAGTCATTGTCATGGTGTTTGAGTTATCATGTTTATAATATTGAGAAAGTATAGATTGACAAACAATTAGTCCCACCAAAAATTTGATCATCAATTGGTACATATCTACACTTTAAATATCAACTATGTATATCAAATTTTGTTCAACAAGCTGTCTTCGTTTTGTAGTTATTGCCTTAACTTACATTCAGAGAACCCAATAAGATTGATCAAATGGATTTTAATCATTTAATAAAAATCTACAAATTTAGGATAGAGTTATAAACTGGATTTCATCTCTCTAACTAAAAGCATTTTTTTAGTCAACGAATTCAGAATCACAGATGGAAGGGCAGAAAAAAATAAAAAGTGAAGAATCGTCAAAAACTTGACTTCGAATAATTTAATCATGGAATTACTTTGTATACTTCATATAAAAGATAGAGAAAAAGAAAAAATGAAATTCGTTGCATTTCTATAAAATATTAAAGACAAAAAGTTATTATTTAAGTCCTAAAAACCCATTCTTCCCCTCAATACTGCTTATATAAAATCGCTTTGAAATTAACTCGTTGAAAATTATTCAATTTGTTCTTTCAAAAGTCGATTATTCCCTCAAAATAAATTATTAATTGACTAAGGGGGAAAACAGGCGAAAAAAATGATAGAAAAAACTCACTTTTATAAATAAATTATAATTCAGTTTTCTAACACATTCCTTTTTTATCTTTAAAGCTTTGACAAAAAGTAAGTAGCCGCAGAATGCTTCTAAATATGCATTTATCATAATTTCATTTCCATACCAAAGGAGCTGTGTAGAATATTGAATAGTATAAAATCAATGGATGGTGAAAAGAAACCTTATAATTACATATATATATAAAAGAAAAAAAATGATCGTAATATTATGCTAGAGTTGTCGACAAAATTTAATTAAAGCCAAAACAGGGATATTGAATTTCTCTCGGGTAATAACAGTTGTGAATCGAAACCGTGTAATTTAAACTCAACTTAATTTAACTCTGGAATTATAATTAAGGTTAGCCAATACCACATTAACGTCTCTATTGGAATATTTTTTTTTTCCTTCCTCTCTCATCTTGAAAAGTACGTGAGTATTTTGTGAGAATTGCGAAATAAAAAATAACTTCTAATAAAAAAATTAATTGATACTTTATTAGACATTGGGGTAGGTTATCTATATTAGAAGATAAAAAAAATACTTTTTATCTCAAACGTATACATACAAAACAAGGATTTTAAAAACCTTTGAAAGTGACCTCCCCCTTTATTTTTCTCAACATGACCCGAATGTTTTGAGATAGAAAGTTAAATCAATAAAAAAAAATAATAAGTAATTTCTGTAAATCAATTACTTTTATGAAATGGTATCAATTTTTAAAATATATTGATGCAAAAAACTTTCAGAACAGACTTCTTTTATGTTCTCAACACGATCCTGGTTTCATCCAAACGGAAAAGCTCACAACGAGTATTGCAATGAGAATTCATTGACACCGTCATCTAATAAGCTACATCAATAAACAAGTAATACCAAAAACAATATTTTAAAATCAATTCCTATTTTGGATATTAGGAAAAATTCAGGGAGTTAAGAAATATTTTATTTTAGTTATTTTTGATTAAATAATTACAATTGTTTTCGTGTTCCGCTTTTCAACGAAAAGAGGGGTGCAGTAGCTCCTGAGAGTATGGACCCCTGTGCACCCGAATATCGATAGCCTTTGACTCAGTATTCCCAGTGGTATAAATCTCGAGATGGTGAACTATGTGACCGGGTTCGAACTCTCAGCACAAAGGATGCGAATCCTAAGCCTTACCAACCAGGCTATCCCAATCTAACAATTGCAACTACTATAAAGAAATATTATAAAGGTGACAAAATTAGTTTTTAATATTTGGAAAAACTGTATTAACATTAAATGTCATCTACTATAAGTTTTAAAAAAATTATTTGAACTTGATTGGATGAATAAAAAATATTTTGAAAAATTGAACAAGATTATATATATATATATATATATATATAGGAAGAGTGTGAGCTAATAGTAGGAATTGAGCAAATACCCATGATGCTGCGCGTACGAGTGCAAGAATGACACGATGTTTTAATTCAACAACTCAACAAGAGAAAACCTTAAATCCTGGTAACTAATTAATAGTAAATAAAAAGTTATAGTAAATAAAAGTTATAAATAGTTATAATTCAGTGCTCTTAGTAAATTTCTATGAAAGCCATCGAGTGAAGTTGTTTTTATATTGTATCATTTTACAACTGCACTTAAAGTTCAAGCTTTCATCATCCCAAAATTTGGATTTTACAATAGAAACATAAATTCAGAGTAAAAGAAGAAAGGTTTTAGGCAAATTTAAAAACTGATGTTTTAAGATTTTTCTTTATTTTGAGAAACATTTTATGTGTCATAGAGTGACACATCTGAAAGTTCACACAGCTTAATATTACACACAACGATCATTTTGCTCAGCGTATAGCATCATCTTTACACTATGGGCCAGTTTTACAGTGTATCTTTTACCTCGAAGCCCTAAAATGTTGAAGTTAAGATCACGTAGCCTAAAAGAGTTGTTACTTTGGAGGTGTCGGAATAAAAGACAGTTGAATGAGTCTTCGAAAAGTCTTAGACAGCTCCAGAAGTAGTTGAAGAATCTAGTTAGTATTCTTCTAGAATAGTTTCCGTCGGAATCCATTTTAAGGACCGTCGAGTGAAGAAGGAATTGTTTTTACAGTTACACAACAACATCCCTCGAGACAGAAGAGTCGTAGTTTTTCAAAACACTGCCTTAAGAAAAGACAGCCATTTTGAACATTATGTCAGTATAAAAAGCATATGATATCCATTTCAGAATCCAAAACTGTAGAGATAAACATTTAAATGTCCATAGGAGAAAAATGCTGCTTTAACGATCATTTAAATTAATAAAATTATTCAGTATAGTTTGAATCTAAATTTCAGACAAATCAAATAAAATATTTACATTAATCTAACAGTCTTAACTCTGTATAATATCTATTTATTTCAAATACTCCCTTTTTTCCTTGATCTAAATTTTTATGCCGTTTATTCAGTAGCGTAGAGATGGGGGATTTGGAATTCAATTTAAATCTGCGTAAGGATTGCTATATACTGAAAATTTATATCGATACTAAATTAAATTTTTATTTATTTAAATGAAAATCTTTTTTATTTATTTTTGGAACATATGGATTAGCTTCATAAATATATCGAAGCTTTAAAACAATAAACTGAAGAAAAAGCACAAAAAATTTGTGAATATCAATAAAACTAACACGACTACTAAAATTTCCCTTCCAACTTAGTTTTGTTCCACGTGAGTTTGGCAGGTTTATTTCAAACTAATCTGGGAGACCCATACCTTAAAACAGCTTCGGGATATCTGTAGTTGCAACAAGAAATTAGGTATAAACTACGGAGTTACGGATAAATAGTGAAAAATTACAGAACACTACAAAAAACGTCGAAAACACACTCCTCCCGAATCCTCGCTGACAGCAATGCTGAGGGTCAATGAAAAAAAATTAGCATAATTAAAAAAGAAAAAAAATAGGAAATTTTGTATTTGTAATGTGAAATCTTGCTGGGGTCGCTGATCATTAAAACATGCATAATCACTGAAATATCCTTAGGCAGCTCGGCATGTATGCAATGATGAAACATTTCCACCATGATGAAAACTTCTAAAACTCTTTGAAGCCCTTCCTACATCGAAGGAAAAAAAATTTTCGTCTTTTAGATTATTGAAGATATACTTGAGAGACAGAATGAGCCAAGATCAAGTAAAAGCATTTCTAATATTATATATACTCATTGATACTTCTGTTGACGCCGAAGATGTATTAGCAAAAACGAAAAAGAAGACGATTTCGTAATTAGTTTGTTGATGCAATAAATTTTGTTTATATTTAAAATGAATTTTTTTTCACAGAAATTAATGTAAACTTTTATATCTCCTCTTCAAATGAAATTAATATTCTACATCCTATACTCCTCATAAACATTCTTTTCACTTAGAAAATAAAAAGACACGAAATTTTGAGATACGAGTTCGAGTGAGAGAAGTACCAAATTTCTCGCTACGCCCCTGTCGTTTATGCATTCTATTCATGGACTTGCAGCATTTTGCTCAGTAGAAATGCATAAATAAATAAATAAAATCGTAGACCGCACACCCGATAAGTTGCAAAATAATATTTCCTTTCGGTGAAATATTGTGAATTTGGAAAAGAATTTTGGAATTTATCTTTAAAATTTATACGTGTTGTTTATATAATGATACGCTTAAAACTGTTATTTATTCTTCATAGGCAATTCATAAATAAGGTAATAAAATATCAAATAATATAAATAAATTCACTACGATCAATCCAACATTGAATTCCTAGGAGTAATATTCAACATAGTGAACAATATTTACCTAAGTATAGAGAAAATATAAAAATTCTGTGAAATGAAAGCGATGCGAAGAAGAGAATTTTGATTAACTTGGAATTGAAAATGTCTTATCTTCCAGAACAATGTTTTTTAAAATTCAATAATTATAAAAATGTATGATGTGAATAAGTTTAAAAAGCTGAAAACTCATAAACTCATTTTTAAAAATGAAACTATTAAGAAACTTGATGACAAAAAGACACAAGTTTATTTGGGTTCACTTTTTCTCGAATGATGTTTTTTTTACAAAGTTCGATTCGTATGAAACAAATTTTTTTCATTGCAATCGTACGAAATCTTATACTACAATATTTGAAAACTTTAGATATCTATTAAATCTGTTTTTATTTATTTCTGTAAAGTAGTATAATTTTAAAAAACTGAACAAAATGAAAAATATTATTTTTAAATATTTTCAAATTATAGAATTATTAAATTTTTATTATAAGTATATTAAAATGAAAACGTACACCTTAATTATTGAACTTATACTCACATTATGGTATTTTTGGAAGCATTTTATTCAGAATGCTTTTTTCTAAGAATACTGATTTGTTGTTATGTCCGATTTGCCATTAGAAAATAAATATGTTAGGAAAGAAATATTTTTCTACTTTTATCATGAAAACAGCCTATTTTTTATGTATATATTGAATTTTACAAATACCAATTCATTTCACTTCCAACGTAGAAACTTAGAACATAATGTTGATGCATTGCTTTTGTATATCATAAAAATAGGTTTTTTACTAATTTACAAAAAGATTTTCTATAAACATCTTTTTTTAAGTAATCCACTAGCTCAATAAACAGGCTATATAACAATTGTTGCGAATTGTTTAAAATCTTAATAAAATTTAATGAGTCTCCAGCTTACAAGAGCTTGATTGAAGTATTCAAACAACTTCTTTTCAATAAATTCATCTGCTAGCCTTAAGACATATTTTTCAACTCTTTAAATAAGTAGAAATTTTTTTTTAAAGAAACTTTTATTGGAAAACTGAACATTTAAATAATAACAGCAAACAAATTCTATAAAGCTTTATCCACTGAAGAACAAGAGAGAGAAATTTCTGTGCTGTCATGTAACATAAAATATTGGTTATCCATAGAAAACATTTAAAGATTTCAGTATAGAGGACACTAAAGAAATTTCCGAAGCATTAACATCGGTTAGAAAAACAAATTTAATGCTGTTTACAAGACGAAGAAATCTGATGCTATTAAGTCACATTTTATGGGTGGCACTGCCATCTCAACGAACAGATTTATTACACTGCCATAAATCGAATCTCCCTTCAGGGACTTTGCATAAGGGAAGTTTCTCATGGGGAAGTACAAAAAAGTTCTTAAGAGTTCTAAAAAGAAAACACTTCGCTACATCACCAGCAGAAAATACAGTTTTTCACTGTCAAACGTGACAGAGTATAAAAAGAAACCGATCCATTTATCATTCTCCGCAATAAATTAAATATAAGGAAGAAGTAAAGGCGCAACACTAACTGTTGATTTCCAAGACATCAGGAGAGAGAAGAAGAAAAAACAGTTTCATGGTAAGTTAAATATATGTAGCTTCAAATTAATTTCTTCAGCCAGCTTCATTTGCTCATGCAATTAATTCATGTTCTTGAGACAAGAATTAATTTGTTTCTGGACTCCATTGCATCTTTTATTTGAGAAACCAACGGGAATTGCCTCCCGAAAACTTTCTCACTTACATTCGAATACAATTACATCCCCCTCTATGCCGCATAAAAACTGTGGAACTTGTGCGAAAGGCAATTACAGTCACAAATGCACAGAATTTTATTTTCAGTGTCAAGCACGTGCGAGTTTTGTGCTTCTTAGTATTGTAGTATTGTAAAGAAAAACAAACTAACAGTTTAGGCTTTTTTTTTATTTTTCTGCAACTGTTTGAAAACAAAGTTTGACACAAAATGACTAACAAAATCATGCATTTAATTTCATTTAACAAAATCATGTACTTAATTTCATTTAACAAAACGCATTTAATTTCATTTTTATTTAAGTTATTACGCTTTTGAGTTGACGCGTTTTCATGCCTACGACATTACAGAAAGAGGGACAGAATCCTTCGATAAATATGATTCAAAATTTGAAAATATTTTACATTCTGGATGCTAAAAATGAGCACCAAATTTTATTTATCTAGCTCTTTACATTTTGTAGTTATTCAATTCACTTGTACTCGGGTAGCCAACAGACATTCTGAGAAAGGATTTCATCAAAAATTTGATAGAAACTAGACATTTGTTGTCAAAGCCACATACAAAATTTCAACTGTCTAGCTTAAAACTTTTTGAAAAATCTTATTTAAAAACAGGCAATTATTTATAAAACAATCCTTTATAAATCCATCACTTAGTAAACTTCGCATACCAGAAACTAAAAAAGATATAACATTAGAGCACAGAGTAAGACAATCCACAAAGAGTTGTGAAAAATGGCATTACGTTTGTAGTGTTCTTGTGATAACATAAACAATGCCATCAATGACCTATTTTAAAAACGAAGTTCGCGTTTCAGATACAGACTTAGAGCTTCAGACTAATTGCATTTCATAAAAGCAGACAAACCTAATACATACGATAACTAATGTGCTGATTTGAATCTGTAAATTCAGAGAAAAGCAATGAATTTACAGATTCAAATCAGCACATTAAATATCTACTAATAAAAAGATGCTGAAACTTAATACAATTCTATCACGGTGCTTAAACCCGGAATGGCTTTGCTTATTCAATGAATTTCAATTCGCAATAAGAAATTTTCCTACCAGGGGGAAAATAAGCCTTCGCTTTTCCCCCCTCCTCACTTATCATTTATTCATCGCGCTTAAATCGTTATTTCTCATCCCTCATCCCAACGCTAAAGTCACTGCAAAACGAATTGACCATAAATGGTTTTCATCGCTGATGAAGCGCTAGAATATCAGGCGGTGTGATAAAGCTTGAACAATAGGGCCAAACGTGATTAATGGTTCCAAAAACTAATAAACACAGCAGTATGAAATTTTTTTTTAATAAAAGTGTCGTAAATTAGTCTTTTTAACTACTAGTTATACAAAATTAATAATAACGAATTATGACAATCTCTAATAGTTGATAGTCAACGAGATACATTAATTTAGGTAATCAAGATCTGTGCTATACAGATTTGAAGGCAACATTCGGGGGAAATGGTATGCCTCGTAATTAGAATTGATATATCTATTACAAAAGTATTTATTAAAAAGAACATTAACTTTAATTTATAAAAGCAAAAGGAAAATAAATACATAATATATATTTATTATATATATAAGAATAAATATATAATAAATATATATTACATATTTATTCTTCTATCAAGTTCAGATTTATTAACAGTAACCTTAGGTTAAATTTGAAAGTAACTGTTCAAGAGTTAATCGCTGCATTCACGATATTCTTCGAAATAGAAAAAATGGCAGCAGAGAAAAAATGCCTAATACCTGCAAAACATAGTGTTTTTTCTCTGCAGCCCATATAAATTTAGATCTTTTTTTCATTTGGTTCGATGTAGCATTTGTGATTGATACCTTTGTGCCAGTGCATAATTTTCAGACTACAATACCAAAAAACACCAGCCTCGATGTTGTTTGTATTGAGGCCAATAATACAATCAACAATTGCCTCTAGTGACTAAACAAGCCAACAGCGGTATCAAATTGCATATAAGAAATTATATATTTATTCAACAAAACAATTTTGATATGAAGCAATCCGTGGAAAATAAATGCAACAGATCGCTTTTAATTTCCCTCACTTTCAATTGATTACCCTGCTTGTCTTAGTAGAAATATTAAATAACTAGCCCATTTGTTCTGCTCTGTAATAAATTGCACAAAAACAAGAGATCATAACATTAATTGTTGAATAAAAAATAATTTTCAGCACTAATAATGCAGCTTATCAACATCTTGAGAAATATCCCGTTACTCATTTATTAATTTAGCAAGCGTCATTCCAATGTATTAACTGAATGAAGTTAATTTCAAACTCAAATTAGAAATCTTTCTGCCATTTCAATTCTGCGGGTCAAATAAAAATTCTCCTTTTTGTATTTTTTTTTCCCCCTTTCAATCGTCATTCCATTCTTTCCTTTTTTTTTTTTTTTTTTTCATTAACTCCTCCGCTCAGACGCGAAAACACTGAGAGCGCGAAGTGATATTAGGCACATTTTCCATTATTTCAATTATCTGCAGAAGAAGGATTCGTGTTGCCACAGCCAAATTAACTCTCTTTTTATGCCATGTGATTTTATTCCGCTGAACAATTTCGTTATTGAGCTCGAGTAAAACTTATGAAAAGGAAAAGAGCAAAGAAAAAAAACTGTCCTCCCTCTTTTTTCCTTCTATTCTTCCTTTCTTTTTTCCGTAGGAATTTTTTACTAAGCGATAGCAACGTCGAAAAAATGGTTTTCTCACGTCTTAATTAATTTTTCACGTTTCTACTTACCAATCGATAACGATTCTATACCTTTGTACAAGCAGCTTTCATCGATCATAAAATTCTACTTTTGGGAGCAAATAGGTTCAAATAATTTGACCTATCACAGACACAGGTGTCGGAATAGCGTCGATAAATCGGAAGATTTCTTAGAGACATAATTAAAAACGGCGTTCATGTTGTAGCCTGGCCATTGTGATCGAAAAGTCGCAAGTTCGAATCGCTATTCAGCCAAAGGTCCATAAAAAGCAGCTAAAATACCCAACGCAGGTTCTGGAGTGCAAATCGATTTCTTTTATATTAGTTAAATTAACGCCTCATTTAGAAGTTTTTTTGGAAACGGGACTAGTAAATATAAACAGTACTCAAGCGAAGAAAAAGACTGATCCAGTACCTGCTCGTCCTCATTTTTACTTCAGAGAAAGAAAGGAAAGATTTTAATTAGAATACTTAATGTCTACCTGAATCAGGACACGTGACAGATCTTGGTAAGTGGAACCAGATTCCACCGACAGTGATCATCTGAAAACGGTTATTCACGAGCACTTCACGCCCAAACAAATCGCCAACGCAGGAAACGGCAAGAATCGACAAAATATAAAATGGGAGGATGGATACCTGATCTCTCTTAATTTCGAATACAATTTTTGAAGAGGTGTTCAGTAATTGTATTTGCGGTGAGTGGGAGGGGTTCAGATGTATTCCATCAAAGCGGTCACCGAGGGGATTGGCGTGAAGTCAAAAGGCAGTGCTCATGAATGCCTGGTTTAAATAGATAAGTGATAAAACAAAACAGAGCGGCACGTCACCATGATACAAGCGTAATCATGAATGTAGAAAGATTAATTGTTTTGTTTTTGCAATTACTTAAAAGTGCGTCACTATGTTCAAGATCACTTTTATAAAAAATATTTTTTTTTCTTTCTTTTTTTAGAACTTTTGCGTAAAAAAAGATTTGATAAAATAACTGCTTACCACTCTTAGGGAAACAAAAACAGATTTTATAATTTATGTTTTAAGGCTATATTTGGTCTTTAAAGTGATTCTAATTTTAGATTCTAAATTTCAGATTCTAATTTTAGCCTTCTTATAGAAGATACCATACAATGTATTCTATTCTTTTCTTTCTTTCTTTTTTCCAAATATTGTATAATTTCTCCAATCTTCAGAAGAAGCAACCTGCCCATTTAAAAAGATTTTACAGTTGTTTTAATGCTTATAATACGATTTTTTTAACTATATTATTTATCAGTCGGATTGCAGCATTTAAAATTTGGGTAGAAAGGCGGCTCATTTCTTAATCCAAGAATCAGATAACAGATTTCTTACATTGATTACAAAATTTGAACAAATCATTTGATGAAGCTTTTCTTTTTTCTCTCCTTCTAAAGACTTTTGGATTGTGCCTCTTTTAGAACAACGTAGTTGTTGTTGTTTTTCTCTCAATTTTCAAAACATTTTTACTTTTTAATATATACTTTGGGTTTATAAGTATTTTATCATGCTGGCATTTCATACTCTTAAGAATTTATAACTAATCCCTACGCAGTAGATTTCATATGAAGGAAGTGGAATTTACAGATATTTTAATGGTTGCTAAATGAATGACAGATCAATGATTTTCAGCTTTGCTAAATATTTGATGACCATTTGGCGGCAAACCTGCAGGTTCCAGAATACACCAGAAAATTGGTGATATCTCTATTAGGACTCGAGTTTATAATAGAACATTTAATGTCCTGGAACGAAAGCAATAAAAAAACGGATGCGCACAGACGAAGTAATCAGTCCAGTCAAAAGGAGGAATAATTGAGTGAATTCTTCCACTGAAATGCTATTTTCCAGCTTATTCTCTCTACATATTTTGTGTAAATGCGATTGCTTAACAACAACCCCCTTTTTGCGAACTAATTTCAGCAAGTGATGTTTTCTGTATAATTCGTCGAAGTTTTATTCCCCTCATTTCATGTAGAATAAAGCGTCATAATAGGTTACTGAAGCTGTTGGGCATAATAACTCACATAGACCTGACAGATTTTTTTTGTAACAATATGTTGGCGCCAATATCTACATCAACTAATAAATATTCCATCTCGACAGCAGATATGAATAAGTAGTATTATTTGACATCTATTTCAGCCACAGATATGGCATTGTCAATGCCATAGAAAGAAAAGAAGGTGCTGCACAACAACTGTAATAGAAGTCGGAACAATTCGAATCCATCTAGAAGCAGATACAAAAAGATGAAACGCTCTAGAAGTATTTCAGTTTCAATTTTAAAAACTATTTCAGAAACGCCTTCTCTCTTCCTCTCACCAATCAACGAAGAGCAAAAAAGGAGAGAAAAAAATAAAAGCGACGCCGGAAACATTCAGCACTAAAACAGCGAAAGAATTGAAATAAAATTGAATTTGAGGAAAAGGTCCCCGACTATTCGGCCCGACTTTGTTCACAATTTCGCATTTCATAATTCAGAGAGAGAGCCCGAAATACTTTACATAATTTAAGGCGGAATATTCAAAAAGAATCGTGATCGCAATGCGATGAGAAATGCAATCAATCTGCACTTCACGAAACGATATATCTGCATTGATAGATATTCAGAGAATGTCGCCAATTCAATTATGACAAACTTCTTTTTATATATTTATTTCTTTTGTCGTTTTCACGAGCTATTTAATTTTCGTATCGATGCAAGGCGGTACGAAGTTCGGTCTGAAATTTTTGAGATACTCGCAGACGATAAATGGCAGAAAAAAACATTCACAATTTCGTAACTATTAATTTTAAAAACTTGTGCCTTTCAAAAATTTTGCAATGACCCTCATATTAGCCATATCGTTATTTTGCCATTTCTCGTTATTAACATCGTTATTTTGCCATTTCTCGATGGTGAGCGTACTTCAAATTTTACATTTAAATACAGATATTGAATAATTCAAAATACATTCAATGTTTTTTTTTGTTTTTTTTTTACAAAATTGCATCCTTTAAAAAATGTTTTTCCAAAACATTTGTTGCGTAGAAGTTTGTAAATTATGATATAAAAACGGGAGAACGAAACTAATACTGAAACTTTTCGACGCACAATTTAGAAAGAATTTTAGGATACGAGCTACATTCATTTTATTCAAAGTAATTCATATCCAAAACAGTAATTATAAACTAAGATATCCAATTTTGTTACATGGAAAATGCCTTAATCAAATTTTTTGAAGATTGGAACACTTCCGAACCATTTTTATTTTCACGTACATGAAAATATTGGAATCATCCAAAAACTTTAACTCTAGATTCTGACGAATTAACACGTTTCACATTTATCTGAATTAAAATAAAACAGTTTTGGTTTTATATATGTCCGTTACCAATGAAAGACGCTTTAACTAGAAGGGTGAAATTTGTTATATGGATTTAAGACAAATTTTAAACGAAATCTATTCTGAAAGAAGTCAATTTGTTTGTCCGGTTGTTCGAGGAGAACTCGATAGTTGTAAAATGTAAAAACCTGCATGAATGAAATTTGGTATACTGGATTAGGATCTAAAATACAGAGTCTTATAAAATCTTGCATCAAATCTATTAAATTTTTGACGATGGTCAATCTGTATTTCTTCGCGCATGTAATTGTAATAAATCTAAAGCATAATTACTTTAACCAATGAATTTTAGCATATGATTATTTTTACTATGACTGTAATTCTATGCCAAATTTTAGTTTAAATTTGTCGGGAAAAAAGGAAGAAAACATATTCGATTAAGGTACATGTACATTAACCCATGTCCGGGATTAATTGCCTAAGACCGCACGATAGGTGCAGCAAAATGCCGAATTCACGTCAAAGATCTATATTTCTATCGTATTAATATATATCGTAACTATTATAAAGCGAAATATAATAATATAAAATATAAAGTTAATATAAAGAAATATAATATTACGAATAATATTTTCGTAAACCTATCAATACCGTGCAAAGGCATTTGCAGACTTACTCAAGGTCACAATGCACGGAAAAGGGAATAAAATCTATATTAGAATATGCGAGAAAGTTTTGGGGAGACCACTCCTACTTGTCTTAAAATCTTAATTCCTTTCGTACTACATCAAATGCTGTTAGCATTTCCTATTAAAGAAATCGTTATTATCACCATCATCATCAATCATTGTACTGTCTTTATTACATTTTGTAATACTTTACAATGTAGCATGCTATACAGGATATTCAGCAATTACAATACTTTCATAATTGCGGAGAAAATTTGAAAACTTACCTTCTTCAACAGTTACATGACTTCCAAATGCCGCCATTTTTACGAAACTTTATTTCGTCGAAACTTCGCCGAACGAGAAAACGCAAAACATTGCAAATTAAAAAGTGAAAAAAAAAATGAAAAATAAATATAATTTGACATATCCGTTTGATCTCCGTTATATTGAAATTATCTATCATTATATGCAAAGCAAAAAATATTTAAATATTATTCAAGGAAAAGGTTCTGTAGAGAGGTTCGTAAAATAGAAATTCGTTCAATGGAGATTCCACTATTTTAAATAATTTCATCATCCGCTACAATTTTGTCGTTCATTGCAATGATATAAGAGTCAAATCAAATGAATCCGTAAAGTTAAACAACATGGATTAGGAAAGACGTCCCACAGGTCCTTTCACAAATGCCAGAATACATTATTCATAGAAGAATTTAAAGAGTACAAAATAAATGTTAAATGAAGAATTCCATTTGATTTGCTCAAGTAAAGCCATATGAATAAAATGGAAAATGGGTTCTGTAATTCTAAACCATGGGAAAAACTTGAGAACAACCAACTAATAATTGCAAACCTTCATACGTAACCAAAATGAATCGCTGAAGATTTCAGATGCCCCAACTTCGAGCACACGACAGTTTTCTACGAAAATTGAGACTAAATATAATTAAGTGAACTTGATTAGTGAAACTAAGACTAGAAATTAGCATTACAAAATGTCTGAATAAAGGAAAAAGTGCAGCAAGGTATTTATATGCTTTTTTCAGTTTCTTTAAAATATTCCAAATCCATGCCAATTTAAAACAGTATAAAAAATATAGAGAAAATGTTCCACGGGCACCAAAATATCGTATTTCCATTTAGCTGAAATGGAAAATTCCATATCAGCTAATATTAAACCATACATTTCGAATAACTTATTTCAAAAAAAAAATTTAATTATATATTTTTTTTATTTAGTGATTTTTTTGTGTAACTTATTCTACTCTCCATCTCATAGTCGTATAAATGGCTGATTATGGAATTCTCGCCAGATAAATTGATAATTTTGTGTAACTTAAAAATGTACGAAGGCTGCTTTTGAATTCATAGAAAATTAATGCAGTGAATTACAGAAATCCAAAGTATAAAAATTAATAAATACATTTCTAACTAATAGCACTCGAGAAAAAAAAACGCATTCCAAGGACCCATGGTTATCAAACTAATTTTCAAAATTCCAGCCAAAAAGACATACAAATCCAACGGTGATTCTCTGATTGCACGTATATAAGGCGAGGCCTCTTCCGAATTCTGAGAATAGAGAAGTCATCTAACATGCGTCTCGTCATATTTTCCAAATGTAAGTTAAAATAGAGCTTTATTCAGATTGATGTAAATACGGACACGATAAACTTAAGCCTTATATATCTTTACATTTACTGATTTATAATTCAAACATTTTATTGATATTTTGTAAAAAGTAACACCAGTTCATCATGTTTACCTTATCATGGAAAATAGTATCGTAACTATTAATGGAAATCCAATCACTAATTAAGACTTTAAAAATATATATTAGGTTGGGAAAAAAGAAATCCATTATTATTTTACAGCCATCTACCGAGAAATAATGGATTTCTTTCCATTATTTTCTTTCCATGTGGAATTTTTGAAAATAATGGGAAAAAATCCATTATTTTCTTGGTAGATAGCTATAAAATAATAATGGATTACTTTTCCCCCAACCTAATATATGAACAGTCGGAGAAACGCTATTATCCTTATAAAATATTTTAACAACAACAACAAAAATTATGATTTGAATAACAAAATAAAATATTGCCAGCATTCCAACAATTTCATTCGAACGAAATCATGTATCTTTTAGAAATTTCTTTCTTTTAAAAAAGGAAAAGACAGGAAAGGGTTTTTTTAAAATCTATTATTAATGTTTCTACCTCTTTGGCTTACATTAAAAAAATTCAAAATTCACCAGGTTTTCAATCAAATTTTATTGATTGTGCGTAAATATAATGTGATAAATTGTCGTAAGAAAGATCTCTGCCATTAACAGAAATAAAGATTATAGTTTTTTAACGATAGCTGACTACCATTAAAAAACACATTAACAAATTATTACACTGTCTAAGTTCTGAATGAATCTGGACAACAAAGATATGAAATAAGCGCAAGCCAGCGAATGAATTTATTAGATAATCAAATGGTTTTATGTTTCTAATCTTTCATTGAATTTAAATCTTCCAGTTGATGGTATAAACTAACTAGACAGTACGTGAAGAATATATTATATGTAAAATAAATTAATAATAAATTCAGTCAATTATCTCAGGTGGCCAGTCCTAATGATTATCGCACAATGTTTTTAAGTGAAAAAATGACTTCCAGGTAATTAAAAACAGAAACGTGCATAATTTATTAATATAAAAAAATTTAAATGCAATTTTCTCAGCAATTAAATAGACAGTGGTTAGCTAACAGGAGACTGAATTTTTTTAAAATATAGATATCGATTAAAATCTTGCTAAAATCTCATCCTGGTATGTAGAAAGCAAAAAAAAAAAAAATCAATTGGTTCATTTACCATGCTAAAAACTTTTAAAGGTATTCTGAAATATAAAAATTCTTTAAGTTAATCTGCAAAACTTAAGAACGCTACTGATTTGAATTAATATAAATCTTGGAAATGAAATTTTGAGGTATCATCATGGAACACTAATGACTTTATGAAAATATCTACATTATCACTATTTTAAGTTTTGATAAAATATATAAACATAATCTATTGGAAAAATTATTTTAAACATTTATAGTAGTTCAATTTTTGGATTTAGGTTCAGTTCAGACTTGGAGGGGGGGAAAAGTATTTTCTTTTCTTCTTGTAACTTTTATAGCTAATTCAAATTTATTTCAATGTACAAAAATTAAAAACCTCGCACAAGACTCGGAAATTTAAACTTAATTGCCAAAATAAAATATAGTAATTCTTAAAGAATTACCTTAGTAATGATTAGAAAAGCTCAAATCCTATTTTATTCTGAAAGGAAAAATAAACTGCACTGCTCCCTCTACCTGGGATTTCCCAGGAAATATTGTTCATAATGATCTGTGCTGCCATCTACATTTGATGGAACGTACCAAACGAGGAACGTCGATAAAATAAAAGACAATTTTCTTATTCGCTTTTAGAAGATTTAATACTTTTAATATCAATATAAAAATTATTTTGAAGATAAATCCATATACAGAGCGCATAAATAAATTCTCGTAACAAAAAAAATGGAAAAATATAATTTCAATAATAATATTTCAAAACATTTGTAGATAGCAATTTTTTTAATGCAATTTCTATTTTATATAAAATGTAAAAGAAGCAAATATGAGTGTGAGCATTATTATTTTTACTAAATATTAAAATTATAGTTTTTAATTAAATAAATAAATTTTATTTTCTTTCCCCCGGTCTAACTTATGTTCTAATTCAATTAATAAAACTTTATTTTGTAACCTCGTTATTACTATTAATTCGACTGCTAATCAATCAAAAATTAAAATTAATTTTGGAAAGCTTTAATTTAATTTAGCCACATAAAAATTTAAATAAAATTTTGCGTTTTATTTTTCAAAAAAAACGAAGGCTTACAATAAAAATATATACTGTTAAGGTATCTAAGAGTTGCTTTATTTTAAATTTGAATGAGAAAAAAAATGAATCATGAAATTTGAATCTTAAAAAGTCATTACCATATATAACTGTTATAAGTTATTAACGTATGGTGAATTTACAAACTGTAATGGGAACTAGATAGCACAGAATATAACAGGGTTGTTATTTTTCGGAGGGGGGGACAAGCATTGTGTATGAATATTAGCGTAATTGTGATCTAACATTTGAAATATATATCAAAATGAAAGTAAGGACAAATGAAATAGTAATAATAATTATAAACCAATTTCTATGCTGCAGACACATCATTTATTTATTGCATTAATATAAAATATGGTGTCTTCAAACATTATAACATATCCATTTCCGTGCTTTCCTTTTTTAAAAAAAAAATTCTACAATTTTAAGTATTTGTCTTCATGTTACACCAAATGATCTAAAATCAGATATATTATTTTTATTTACTTTTAATAACTGGAAAACAATACCCAATACTCCAAAAAAAAAACTAAAATATGACAGCACAAACGACGGAAATACGCAAAGAATTGATAACTGTTCAGGCACACTGGATCTCTCTAAAATCATTAAGAGAGGCAATATTCCTTGCCTTGTTAGGCATGAATGGATTACAGAAATTTTTTATACTTCCAAGTCACAAGAACTCCTTAAAAGCCACTGAAACACTGTTTTGAACCCTTGTTATCACCACCTCAGTATCCAATTTGACAACATTATCCCAAAAAGATAGCTTTAATCTTCTTAAGAGAGCCACCAAACACTTAAATGTACCGCGCGCTATAAAGCGCTTACGAAGTAAAGTGGTAAGTTTTCATGGAACATTTATCAAGCAAGCGAAGGCTTTCTCTGCATATTCCCCACTGGCATATTCAGTGGCTCCCCAAATGCACTCATACAACTTCGCAAATGATGATGTTTCATTTCAAAATGCTAATGACATTTTGCGTGCATTAACGTCTACGCCAAATAGCAGCTTTAGTGGGAAAATAGGAGAGGCATATACATTTCTCCATGTTATGAATACTACTGTCTGAAGCAATTATTCTCCTAATTATTATCTGTCTTCTGAGGCCATCAGATCCAGTGTGCCATAAATCATAAGCCCCCAGATTACATGGGCGCAAGACCACTGATTGCAAGGGGCGGCCATCTGGAGAAAAGGGCCGCTTATTTATATCTCAGAGATAGTTATCTAGATGGTGTCAATGTCCGATGCTTTGCCATTGAAGAGGACCTGCAATCAGTTACGCTTCCCGACTTCCAAAGAAAATTGCTTTTAATAAAGAATTATTCAAAATTTCTCGACCAGAAGTCTTCGGCTTAAAATAGCAGTCGATAAATATTGCCGAACGCAGGGTTCTTGACAAAAAAAGTGGTGGGAGAAAAAAAAATTGTGAATGAAGAAAAATTTGAAATAATAATCACGTTCTTTGAAAGAAAATTCGGTCCGTTCAAGCGTTCCTAATTTTCGCTTCGAAATAAAGCAGCTGAAATATTTCGAGGGTTTTTTTTTATTATTTTTTAAATTACTTTAAAAATGAGCTTGTTTCGCAGAATGGTGACTATAAAATGCGTCGAAGAAAGCAAATTTGAACTGGCGAAAATTCAAGCACAATAATTTATAAGACATTTTGAGACTCTCCATGAATTGACAGAAGATTGAATCAACTCTCCATCTTTGAAAGCAATTTTTCACCCCTAATTCCAGCAAAGTGCAATAAATTAAATTCGGGCTCATTTTGCCTTTTCGAGATTTTAAGAAATACTCAAATAACAAGAAGTAAAAAAATGAGCTCCCCGTCCCCTCTGAATTGCAAACATGCTAGATCCTTTTTAATTCTTACACACACTAGATTTTACCAACTATTTTATTTATATAAATATCAGTCTCCAACTGAATAGTTTTCTAATCTATCTTTGCTGATATGTCTTGCATTCCACCCAATGCTAGAGCTTTTATTTTTAAAGTACTTATTGTTTGTTTTGCAATTTACTCTGTAGCTGATGCTTTTTTTCCCCTTTCCCTGTAGAGTGAATTTTTTTAAAAAAAATAATGTATATATATTTTTCTTTTTTATAACTTCTTTTTAATAATTATTGTACCCAGCGCTGATAGATATTAATATGCAAACTAAATCTTGACCTTCCAAAGCGTAAAACACGTTGAAAGAAAAATAACTTTTTCTTTCCGAATTTAGGAACCATAAAAAATGATATAATGCATGATGGGACAGCCGGTTATTTAGAAGATCCTTAGAATATCCTTTTCCTTAATATTATTTTGCTTAGTTAATGATGTTTTCATATCAATCAGAACTTTACTTATACTTCATATGAATTGAAAAGTCGTGTATCAAAAAAGCAAGAAAATACAAATAAATGTAACGGTGAATAGCTGCTTGAAAAGGAATGTAAAAAGTAATTCTTCAAAAATAATCCCCCCCTCAGCTTCTTCTTCCTTAAAGTTAAAAGCTCAAATTCATTTGCTGATGATAGTATCAAATAGTTGAACCTCCGTTGTCCAAGCTTGAAATTCGACACATAATGAGTCAAATATAAAAACGAATTCCATATTTCTGATTTCTTAATTTTCTAATTAATAACAAATATATGTTGTTATTTTGTTATTCCGGCATAACGAGAATTATTGCTATTGTAAAAAAAAGTGAAACTTTTTCTCCCCTTATTCTATTTCCTTGCTATGAACAATGGTAAATTTTTGATATAGGTATGGTAAATAATGTTTGAAATATACAGTTTCCTTTCAATACATATAAACATTGATTTTCTTTTGAAATCCAAAATTCTTAAAGGTTTATTACATAGAGATTTGAGATATAGAGTAGGAGGTTCCATTGTATGTGCAATCGTGATACTTTGTTAACTCCGAATTAAGTCTATTAAATTAAACATCAGAATTCCATTTCTTGAACTTATTTCAATACTTAACTTCAAACGTATTCATTACTTTAAAACAACTCCGTACAGTTTTTCTCACAAACTTTTAATGCCGAAAACGATCCAATTCACCCTGTTCTCAAAAGCAAGAGAAAGAAAATAAAACAAACATACCTTGTTAAGCTCAGGTTCAGATGCAAACCCCAAACCGTACACCGTATTGGCTCTGATGTCAGACCACTGCCCAAATTTTTGTGAGGTTTTTGTAAAAGTCATATTCGGTGTTATGGTGCTGTTGATGACGGCCTGGAAAAAAGAAGAGAACCAATCTGCTACAACGTCGCAAAAAACTACACAAATCTGAAGTAATCTCGACTATATACGAAATTTACAAAAATTGGGTGCTAACACGCATAAAACTTCTTTTATACAACTGGCCATTTCATTTATTCATTCATTTTTTTTTCTAGTTTTTAATAAACTTGAATACAAAATTCATCATTAATAATAAGTGACATGACAGCTTTACGGTTAATTTCAAGACAATTGATATAGTGATTACAATGCGTCGTTTAAGTCTTCGGACCTTGCACCTTATCATAATTTATAATTCATAAGATTAAATTAATGGGATGGATATCATTGATTTAGTTTCCTCCTACAATAAACACTTCCTCGTGATTAAGATTTCGGTAATAAATTAAAGACTCGAGCAAGATACCGAGATAGATAGATATCGAGGCTCAGATATCTATCCATAATGGAAGAACGGTTCTTCGAAGAGAATTAACAAATACAGTGGACGCTGCTTAATGTGATCGCTATTAATGTTATTATTCACTTTATATTATAGAAATTCTCCGGTTACGCACCGACGTATTCAAATGCATACAAAATTATTGTGATCATTATAACGCTGAATGCCATCATTTTTGAAGCAATAAATTGACCAATCTTTCATTTTCAACCAGCATTAGCAATTGACATCCGTGAAATTTCTCACTCCACTTGTAAAGAAACACGTGCTAGCTGTGTTTCAGATAGGATGGACATATTTTTTTACGGAGTTTAGAGTAATCTGGACTGGTTTAAAAGGAGAGCTAAACTGCTAGGTGTCGTTTGAAATCTGAACAATCATAAATCATTGCTGCCAACAACTGCCTGATTTAAGTGTTAAAGACAAAACTGTATTTCTTAACAGATATGAAAGTTCACATATATTGTATAAATATAGCGCTATGGCGCAGATAAAAATTTTCACAATCGATTCTTAGTAAAAAAAAATTTAAATCATAAGCTTTAAAAGATTTACCATTAAAATTTTTTTTTAAAAAAAATCATTTCCTTTTTGTTAGCAAGGCTAATCCATAATTATTCATGATTTTGATGAGGAGAAATGAGTTGAAGGAAAAAAAAAACGGATGCCGAAATTAGTCAAATTCTTGATATAAAATGCAGCGTGCAATATCGTTCAACAAATTATTTTTTTAAAAATACAAGCACGAATAATTTATAAATATCGACAAGCAACAATTAATGAATTCTTTTGGTTATTTTTCAAATAAATTATATATAACCCTAAAGTAAGTGTGGTTATTCTTTTACCTTTAAATGACGCAAATGAAGCTGATTTTACCGAATTTGGTTTTGATATCAATCGGATTATGTTATCAAAGTTATCCGATGCGACATGATAATTTTATCAAAATTATCCGATTATGACATCTCGATGCAATCATATTAAGTGGAAGTTACTGTAAAAGTTCGACCATTTGCAATTGAGAAGAAACCGTTTCGCTATGTAATGGAATCTATTTATATCCACGTGTCTTTTAGGAGATAAATGTAAAGCTAAGTATAAATGAAAATAAGTACAGTTGAAAGCTTAAATTAAAAACTAATCATTAAAAATTTAATCTATGTTAATGGAATTCACTTAAATAAAAATGTTTTTAGGACAATGCAAGCTTGTTTTAATATAGAATTGAAGACAAATATTAAAACTGAACATTTGTTATAAAAATGAGAACAGTCACTTTACTTCCTTATCTTGATAACTAATAATATATTTCTTATTTTACAGGGTTTATGCACATGCAGGAAGATGTTTAATAAAAATTCTCAGATTGTAGAAGTGTGTGCGTGCAGGAAGAAGGGGGCGTGTGCTGTGCGCGATTATTAAATACAGCATTATGAATTAGGGTTTTGAAATAAATAAAAAATGTTCGAAGTTTCCCAATTGCACCAAATACATCTTTAAAGAAAGGTGCAAAGTCTGCTTTCTTCTGCATCGTCGCTTAAAAGGGCACCATATAATTTGCCATCTGCAAACTGAGCAATTCTAAATAATTCCAAAATCTTGAAAATGATTTCATAGCTAGCATATTCCTCGAAAATTATCGCGAAATCAAAGGGGAATATATAGAGAGAGAACCGAAACTCTGCAACATACAAATGAAGATATTTATCATTACAAATGAATCAGGTCTAAGCGGATGAAACGACATATAAATGAGAAATGTAGAAACGGTACTTTATTGGTATTTGAATTCCATTGCCTTTCTTGGGAGAAGAAACAGAACCGATTCATCATAAGATCACAACCTAGCGTTATGACAACGAGCAATTAGATGTCATTGTAATTAGATTGTAAGGCATCCGCAATAACACAATTGCTGTGGTTGTGATGCCATTAGAACGCACCCTAGCAAAAGGCGGAATATAGAGAAAAGCTATGCTAATAATTTCTAAATCATTATAACTTATATGTATCAAAGTATTTAACAAAAATATATGCTATATGATATTTATGACACCAAAAGTATTTCCATGTGTTTCTTAAAGTGTAAAGACGAAAATTTAAAAAAAAACTTATGCTTTAACCGACGCTGTTTTGATATATTATTTAATCACAGAAAAGTGACGCAGTCTGTTTTTGACAATTTGTAAATTATTTCGTATTTTAGAATTATAATGTGTTCTCTGAGAATAGAGAAAACTTCTGCTAAAATAAACTTATAGAAATTTGATACGTATACATTCAAATTAAAAAAATGAACGCCTTTATTGCCCAATTAATGATCCTTAAAGAGCTACAATTCCAAACGTAAAAATTTGGATAGCAAACCTTTTAGCGTAACAGTCTGGCAAAAGCAAACATAAAAAAGTCACTTGAAATTCAAACAAAAACCAGACAGCCATATCAAAAGAGATTTTGAATTGTAGGTTTTCATGAACCCTTAGAAAATACAATAAATTGTTTTACTGAATTTTTTGTTGTTGATGATATTTATTCTATTTATTTTAAGTAATTATTAATTCCTTATCCCCATTACAATTAGACACTTCAGAACTTGGTCTCAAAATGGCTTTTAAAAATAAGGAAATCAAAAATCCTTAATGTCTAATAAAAGTTATAGGTAAATCGAGGCTCTTGACAAAGATAAATGGAAACAAGTTTTTCTTCGTCTGGAAGACAAAGTGTCTGGGCTTAATTTGAGAAGACCTTGTAACACAAGGTTGCAACAACCTGGATAAAAAGAACGGCACCTTAAAAAAAGTCTTGGCTAATCTACTGCCTGGAATCATAATACAGAAGGTGTGAGACAGAAACGGTTTTTTCCTCCTACAAGTCGTATCGCCTCCTCAAAGCAAAAGTTAGATACCTAATATTATTTGAAACAATTTATAGCAATTATTTGAACAAAAAAAAAAACTCTTGAAAAATTAATCAGTAGTCAGATCATAGTCTTTTCAAAGCCTTAATATTATATTTTATTTTATAACTCAGGAGAAGGACTACAAGCATGAGTTTTTCAAGGATATTGTAAAAGGTATTTCCGTACGGCAGAATCACAGAATATCTATTTAGGATAATTTTTTTCCCTCCATTTATCGATCTATAGCTAAAAAAATTAATTATTTATCTTTGGTCACACAATTTGGAATAACAAAAAGGTACTTTTTCAGAAGAAGCCTCTTAACTCCTCCGTATACTGTCGTTGGATAGTCAGGTTCACACATCAAAGTACAGAGTCTCTGACATTTAAATACACAATTAATGAAAATAGCATTTAATTTGAGATTAAACTATCTTTTGGACAGGTTTAAGTCCACCCATATCTCAAATATACTTTACTTTCTTATATAGATTGAAATAATAATCACTTTAAATATAACATGTCACACAATCAGAGGGTTAAATCAATCATGAAAATTATCTACAGTGGTTAACCTTTTAATATCGTTACTTTTTATGTAAACTGCGTTCAAGTAAACCATATATAAGAATTCAATGTTAAATTTTTAAAAAAAAAGAGAGAAAAAAAAGTTTTTATTAAAATTCACTAGTTTTATTTTTTTTAATTCACTAATATTACTTAAACTAGGAAAGCAAGACAAAAGCAGTTGTGCACAATCGTTATAAAGATGTAAAATTCACACTAAAAATTACTTCAGAAAGAAATGTTTAAGTGCTTTCACTTCACTTGAAAGGTCAGAATTTTGTAATCGAACTTTCACTCACTTATTCATGTATGACAGTTCCGAAATTTTATGATTATTGAATCCTTCCCACAATAAATATTTTAATATTTTTAATTAATAATTTAGTTACAAATTATAAATTAAAGAATTAATCTAATTAAAAATTAATTTCATAGAATTAGTACCATCTGTAATCAGTTCGAAAAATCTTGATTTTTAGAGTCCATAATATTTAAAACTATGAATTATAAAAATGTTAAAGACCAAAAGGTGAAAATAATAAAAATTAAAACGTTTTTATAAACATCGTTTTATTAGCGTAGTGAAAAAGTGAGAAAATATTTTCTAATGAAAATCTAGCAAAATAATAAATTATAGTATAATATATTCTATCATCAGAAAGAGATTCTTGAATATCCACTGAAAGTTAAAATACACCTTAAATGAGATTAAAATTCCAATTAGCAAACTGAAAACTAAAATATATAAATGTGAATAAAATTTTTAACTATTCTAAAGTATTTCTGAAGAATTTCATACTTTTTGAGTTTTCTCTAACATCCATATTTTTGATTAAAAAATTAAGATTATAAAAATACAAGAATTTGCAAAAGTTATGCTTAGTATAAGAATATTACTAATTCGAACTAGAATATTGACTATTTTAATAGAGTATTTTAAAATATATAGATCTTGTACAAATTAGAATATTTATTCTTGGAAATTTAGAATATGAAGAGAATGTTATTATCTGTTGATTGAAATTTTAAGGCTATATAGAGTATGGGCATTAATTTTAAAAAAGCCGGCGATTGGCATAGTTGTTTACATAAGGCGTTAGAAAGATAGAATAATAGTATTCAATTTCAGCTTTGACGTTTGAGAAAAAGAAAAAAAGAGAGAAATAAAAAGAAAGAGAGAAAAGAGAAAAAAAAACTGAAAACTTTCAAAAAAGATTTTACCACTGCAATATAACAAAAATTATGTAAAATCTGGGAGTCAAAACAAAAATTTATAAAACGATGCGAAATAAAAAATAACAAAAAGGCTAAAAAGCAGTGAATATCATTAGAAACAAAAAAAAAATCAAAATATTCATTATAAAAAAACTAAAAACGAATGGTATGCAAGATTTTAATTTACTTAAACTTTTTTATTTGTTTTTCATTTGCATTTACAGTTTTTGTTTTGACCTCAAGATTTTTTTATTGAAAATTGTTACCTGCAAATTAAAAGGAAAATTAAAGTGTTTTAAGAGGGTTTTTTTATATTTGTTCTTGAAAATTTGAATGTTTTTTAAATCAGTTTTTACTACCTACTGGTCTTTTCGGGGGGTGGGAGACAAAATGATGCAACATTGTAAACATCTAAAAACTCCGCAAACAAACAAACAAAAAAACAATACTATCTTACAGCACACGAAATTTCCACTGCTTAGGTAAAGAAAAGCACAAGAACCTCTTTCTTTTTCAGATCACGTAAAGTCAGTTCTTGCTTTTTTATTTGGGAAGACAGAGAATAGTACAACCTAATCTTCTTTAAAAAAAATTAAGTCTACTCATCAAGACAGAAACCTACCTTCGATCCTTCCACGCTAATGATCCTATAGAGGTTCCGAGTTGAGTCAAAGAAGAAACTGACATTGACTGCCTGCGAACTCGCCGGAACCCAAGACCTTTTGGTCTTGGGGTCGATGTGGAAGACATGCGCTTTTGTGGTAAAGATGGGTTGCTCCCTGAAATAAAAGAAATGTATTAGAATTTACCACGAATAAAATCTCATAATCAGTTTGTTTCATTAAGATATAAATATTTTAATTCCAAAAATTTAAGTATACTGATTCATCTGTTTCAGCTATTGTGAATAAGAAGATGGTGATATCTTGATACTAGTCGGTAGCTATTTTAGACAGATATTGCCATCCTGAAGCGTGACACTTGATCGGCAACGCTTCAGATTTCTATGCTATACAAACATGAGAACGTCGCCAAGGATAGGAGATTTAATGAGCATCCGGTTCACATAAAAGGTGGATCTCCATTGGTATCGGGTTCAAGCTGAAGATTCTGATCCTAAAGTCTATTCTAGTCTATCGCACCTATACATTAATCAGTTCAAGAATACTAAAGTGAATGTTGATATACTATAAATGAAGAAGCGATGCAATAATCTTTTCTTTTTTGAAATATTTAAGCAATATTTCAAAGTTTTTTTTTTTCACTACACTCTTTTTAACTTCATTCTGATCTTTTTTTTTTTTTTTTTGCTTTATACTCATGTTTTAATTTGTTTTCGTTTCTTTCACTATCACGCCCTCCCATTATAGTTTATCTTTGTAATGTCATGTTTTCGTAACATTTTTAAACTATATATTTTTCTATATAACTCTAAACATATACTAAATTCTAATATGAAATTCCATGATTAAAATTGAAAAAAGTTAGGCAGGTCTTACACCTGTTTTAGAGGGTAGAAACATGAAAGCAGTGGAACAATGTCTGGACAAAAGAAAACTTAAACACAATGACTTTTAAACTGCCCCTTCGAAATTTGAATGATTTATTTTTATTTTTTAGGAATTCAGTCTAGCGAATAAAATCATGAATTATATTTAATCATTTAAATATAATACCAGCAGATCAATCTAACTTATAGAATGAAATTTAAATACTTTTTGCATATAGCATACAAGAGCAAAACTATAAAGAATATTATAAATACAATTTCTAGGCTATCCTCACAAAAGATATTAAGGCCTACCTCGATTTATTACATTTAAATTCTTAATCACAACAGCAACATGTTCCACTTGGATAGATTAATGTTTCTTAAATTATGATTCTATGACATGGATGCTACCTGAACAGTGTTCTCAAACTTCAACAGCAATCAGTGCATCCTGGTAATGACAATTTTGAATTCAGTCCCAGATGCGACGATTACGACTATTTGAGCCTTAATAACGAAATTCAACAGCAAAAAGAAAACAAAGTTTAAATACTCCCAAACTAAATCTTGAGAATAATTACCACGCACACTTGCTCATGAATGAAATTCGTCCAACGTAATAACCTTAGTATTTAGAATCAGAAGCTCAAGAATTTTTAAAAAAAATATATTTCATAATATCATGCATAATTATTACAATCGAATTAGTAGTAAAGTAGTTTATATTTCTAATGAGAAAGGCAAATATATATATGAAAATTGAAATGGGCGTTGTCCCTTTGTCTATTACAATCACATTACACAAATATGGACCACATCCAAACACATTTTCCATTCCAATTAAGCTTTTTAACAAGATTACTTACACCGCATTTTAACACTAATTGCATGTCTCATCTCTGTTTATAATACAAATATATATAATTAACCAGGCTATGCGAAAATTTCACACATTTAATCTTCTCTTTTCAAAATATTATTTAATATTTTGTTCAGTTGTTTAGATTAATTGCTTGACAAAATGTATTACACAAAATATCAAACAATTTATAGAAGCGAATGCATTTAAAATCTATGACGGTAAATTGCATAAAATATATCTCAATTTTTCTTCTAACATACATTTTAAAACAAACAATGCTTTTTAACGTAAATTGCGTACACTATACCAGAAGATACAAAATACCATTAATTGATACGTTATTCGTCACTATAGGCTTTGCGTTAGTAGTGAAATAGGAATGCTGATTTATAGAAAATATATTTACCAAGATAAAGGCCAAATAAAAAATTTTAACATTTCTTCGCAGTGATGCTATTTCATAGAGTATATATTCTTCATTATTTAATAAAATGGCTTTTATTAATCACTTTTTTTCTGATAAAGTTTACATTTAAAATTTGAGGAAGAAAAAAATTTAATGCAAAATGATGTCACAATGTATTTTAATATATAATTAAAAAATTTCAACTGAAAACGTATCGTATTAAAACAAGTGTACGAATCCCTGAATTTGTAACATGATTAATGAATCCATTTTTTTTACATGTAACTCCACACTTTTTTTAGCATTTCATTTCGTCTCTCCCTGAAAAGAAAACTGAAAAGGAAGGGAAAAAACAGCGGAACACGTAATGAATACGTTAAAAGAGAAAATGAAACTCAAATCTTTCGAAACATGAATGACAAACTAGAGTAAATTCCTTCATCCCTGACGGCTCTGCAGGAATGAATGAAAGAACGCATTCAACAAGCAACTACTGCCAGCTGCTTGAAAGATGTTTCGCCTCATTGCGATGCCAAGACTTAGAAAAGCAGCTGCAAATATTCATCATCGCAAAATACATTCATAAACAAACGCGACTTCTGGTAAACGGAGAAATGACTAAAATTATTGTTCATGCTTTCAAGAAAGAAAATAAAGCAAGAAGCATTTTATTTGACTACTGCATGGTTAAAACAGAGAAAGATTTTTGTAAATAATGTGGTTCATTGTCTGTTAAGCCTTTTATCTCAGATTATTCATAAATACTGATTTTAATCCTTTCTGTTTAAGATTAATTAATCCGTTAGTCCAAATTTCGGCTGGGGGAAAAAAAAGAGAATTTTTCAATTTTCGAGGCATAAATTTGCCAATGCTTTTTTTAGTAAGTACAGTCATACGTTAAGTCTCTCTCGTTGTTTGTTACTTATCATCTTGGGCTGAACACTAATGCAAAGCAAGACAAGAGATCGTGGAAAAAGGGGTGCAGTAGTTTCTGAGTAAAGACCCTTGAGTACCCGAAGCCAGAAGTCTGAATTTATCAGAAATGGAGATAAAACTCACACATTCGCTTGCACAACCCCTTTTTACAGGGCGGGGGGGGGGCTCATTCACACACCTCATAAATTGAACCTCGCGCTAGGCTTAGGCGTCTTTTCTCTCTCTCTCTCTCTCTCTCTCTCTCCTCTCTCTCTCTCTCTCTCTCTCTCTCTCTCTCTCTCTCTCTCTCTC
>JAOUZG010016694.1:1714773-1743215 GCA_026289955.1 Argiope argentata | reverse complement strand
TTACTTTTCACATGGCCAATTATATGTTGCGTGTTCGAGGGTTGAAAAACAATCGAATTTGTTTCTTTATACCCCACAAGGATTAACCAAAAATATCGTGCATGAAATTGCATTACGATAAATTTATTTTTTGTACATTAAAAAAATATACATTTAAGAACAATAGGTAGAATTTCGTCTTTTTTTCACCCTTTAATTAAAACAAGTTTAAGTTTCTATTCAACAAAGTTGAATAAAAACAGTTAAGTTTTAGTTTCTTTATTCAACTTAGCTCATAGTATACGCATACTCACAAGCAACGGATAGGTTTAATTGTGTGAACTGTACACCTAATGACGTCAGATATTGTAATAACATTTTTATGCAATTTTTCATCAAAACGAAACAGACTGTTATAACTTATTCAAGAAGGTTTGAAATTTTCGGACAACGTCTGTCGGGTCCGCTAATATATATATATATATATATATATATATATATATATATATATATATAAAGATACAGTCTGCGTGTTTAGTCTGTAAAATAAAATCTCTTAAACAGTTTGTAATTGGTTTAACTGCAGCTTCTTTGTTGAGTAACGGAAGATATTTTAAAATCTATATAAAATCATAATTCTAACATTCAACCTGAGAGGTTTTAAATTATTTCTACTCTTCCCACACAAATGATAAATGATACAAATGAGGAATTGAATTTATTTTATTTCAATGATCATAGAATTGCAATAAATCTACATAAACCAACCATTTACCCAATGAAAAATCAGAGCAAATGTCCATTTCTGGTAGAACTATGCAGCTAAAGTTACTACGAAATATTTTCATAAAGAGTAAATATAAATGATTTTATATGCTTTTGAAAAAAAAATCCTTAATATACTTTCTATATTACTTAAATCATATATTACTAATATTACTAAATTTATATATTACTTAAATCATACAGTATATGCATTACTAAATTCTCTAATATATGCATGCTATGAATCCATTCCATCTAACTCAGTCCGTATGATTGTTTTGATTCCAGGAATGATAAAATACAAGAAGTCTTCAGCTCTTCTTTATTTCATAATAGCTCAATGGATAACAATATGTTGCAGAAAATCCTTTGTCTTAAAATTTTCCAGAGCGAAATCTTAACGCTCACAATGATGGATAATTCTCAAAGAAAGTGCAATACTCGTCAGCTGAAATTTCGAAGCTGTCTCAGTATAAAATGAGATGCTATAGGAAGAAAAAAGAATTCAAATGCTTGTGGAAAAAAAGTCTCTTTCTCAAGGGTGCAATCAACGAGGTATTTTAACTACGAAAATTCGCTTCAAAAAATCAGGACTGGTTTATTTATTTTTTTCCCTGATTTTTCAAAACATTTACTTCATTACTTCTTTTCCATGATTCCATCGATCAGATAAATATTCTTTGGTATACTCAACACGTTCTAAGAATGTGTTCATGTATGTGAGGGCAATTTTCACTTCCACTTCCGTTACTACAAGTTACATTTTACCCTCAACTGACTCATGTTTTAACACAATATAGCGCCCGCCTCGTAGAATAGCGAAGAAAATAAGTATAAAATTTTAAACATCTTCTTTTCGCTAGATTAGAAAACAATGTACATTTTTTCATCAAGAATATATAATTTCATTTCTCATAATCATTTCGCTTTTGGATCTCAGAGTTACAATACCTCAGAGACCAACATATAGTCAATAAATAAAAGGAATAGGTCTAAAATTTGACATATATCCACATTTAATGATAAAACTATAAACTAAATCTCATCCTTTTTTATTTATCGGTATGAACGTAGACGAAAAAGCAGATTTCTCAGATAGAATTTATCTAAAATTTGGTAAAAATGAATCTTTGAATAAAGGTCGAGTTCTTATGATTTTCTTGTAGATAAACAAAATTCCATTTTTTCACCAGCCTCAAGGAGATTAAAATGTGAAACCTTAGCGAAAGCTCTAGGTCGAATTTCTTGACGAATGTAATAATTTTTCTCTGTTCTAGTGTATGGAAGTGGGGGAAAAAAGCGTATGTTGTGTTTATTTGTATTAGGTTCCTGTGCTTTCAAATCAGGGGGAAGTGGAGCAACAGATATATTAACCATTATTACCATAAAATGACAAATGTACATATGTAATACAGGTCATTTGCAGTACAAAAGCTGTCAAAATATTCTCTTGTGAATAAACACAAGATACGTGTTAACAACGCTATGTCACCAAGAGATTAATTGCGTGTCTTTACAGCCTTATTTTTATAAATTTACAGGTGCTTCAAGTATGACATTCTAACAGTCCTAATCGGCTAGCCATGACGACCTTCATTTCCCCTGGTATCATCTCTCCGTCAAAGATAACTTGGAAGTGTCCACTCTTCACATACAGAACTAGGGCTGCCTCGAAAAAATTCGCCGAGATAATGTAAAAAAGTAATTTTACTAACTCAACTTCATGGAGCATCCCTTTCCTATCAGTTGCTGACAAATAGTTGCTGCACAATAATTACAATATACGTGTTAGGTTATGTTTTGTCATGAATAACAAGATGACAGAGATATTCCGCTTCTGTGACGGTAATGTGAATTTTCTATAAATGTAAAAAATATCACCAATGTTATTCACATATTTTTTAAGTATTGTTCTTTGAATGAATTCATCCACTGATAAAATAGAGAAAAGAGCAGGAGCGAATCTTTCACGTCTTTAACGACGAATTTATTAAGAGAATTGATGTGATTAATGCAAAATGCTGTAAATTATGCACGGAGATAACAAACCTGAACTGAAAATTGCTAAAATAAAAGGGGGAAACCCAGCAGCAACACTGCAAATAAATTTTTAAAAGGTTTCAATATAAGAAAAATACTCAAAAAAGTTAAGAACGAGGCGATTCACGAATCTAAAAATTCGGATGATTTGTATAGGCAGAAAGGGAAAATACACAAATTAGCACGCCAAAATTAGTATCGGATGTAAAAAATATATTTATCAAATCATGCAATCTAGAAAACTTTTGAAAGTAGCTGGCCTTATAATAAGGTATGATGAAAACTTTAAATTATACATCAAGGATTGATATATAGTTGATTTATAAAAATGTAATAAAGTTTGAATCCTTTGAAAAATATTCCACTCAGGAGTATTTATTTTATCAAATTTTAAACACTCTTTCTAGTTCAAACAATACAATAAAATAATATATATATCACAGTTAAAAATAATCATACTAACAAAAAATTTAGACAAAATGAAGACTAGAAAGCAAACAGTTATTAGTCCTATACCCATATAAAATAAGACGCATCTTAATAGAATCCAAAAAACAAAAGGTCAAATACTTCAAATGAAATAATTAGTTAAAATACGAAATTGGGAAAGATAGCCAGTTTTGTACAGAATATTAAGACGTCTCTAAATGAGGACTCACTCAATTGCTGACAAAAGCCTTCTAAGAAAAGTCGTTAAGAGAATTAATGACCCTCTGCATTTATAATATGTAACTACACTTTTAACTGACTATTTAAAGAATAGTAGCGTGAGATTCATCATTCGAGAAATAGCCAGAAAAGCCACAAAAGAGCTTTTCATGCTATATGTTTAGAAAAGCTAACGTCCCCATTAACTCCGCAGAATCCAACTTAAATACACAAGGCATTAAGATGATTAACAGTGAAAACTCAATTCAAAGTGATAGCTAAATATATGAGGAAGAAAAGAAAAAATGCATCAGTAAAGAAATGCACGAAAGAACTTTCGACGAAGCAATAAAAGAAATCCACCTTGAATTGAAAAATAGAAAAAATTCGAAGCTTCAACCAAAAAATAGCTATGGGGACATCTATGGTAGAGGACTCTCCTTTCTCCATTCTTTTTCTCTTAATCCCCATAGGTGCCACACGCAAAACTTTCATGATAAATTGCCACAGTCAATGCTTTTTATCACTCGAAATTTTCTTAGAAATAGCGTGCTAAAAAGTTCTACATTTTGGAGATTATATATCGACTTATATGTACGGATATCAGTGTTTCACTTCGGGAGAAAGTACTCAGTTATAATAAATACGGTAGAACACGACGAAAAAAAGATTTGTCAATTTGATTTATTTCTTTTTAAGTAATTTTTCGTTTGTAGTGGCATGGTTAATGAATTAAAAGTTGCCTTTTTTTAAGAATTTGCTACTGATATCAGAAAAACAAAAGCATTTAACACATTAATTCTAAACGTTTTGGTATATTTTAACAACTGAAAGCCATTTTAAAACATTATTTTTCATGCGATTTGTATTTAAATGACAGGATTTTCACCAAGTTGCTTGATTTTATATCCTACTTCAGAAATTGATATCTATGAATAATGCAAAATAAAATTACTAACAGGAAAATTGCATATACAGTTATATAACTATTTAATAAACTGATCAGAAACGACCAATATACTTAATGATTAAAACGTTGAATCTTTTTGACAACGCGAGATATCAAAACTAACAATTTAAGTCATAATCAGTTTATTAAATAGTTCTCCATTATAGTTTTCATTCGGATTCCAAAACATTTTACAGAATGCAATTCTCCAGAAAATTAAATCTTTTTACATATTACTTTTCTTTTCATACCATAAGAAGTTGATATTCCATTTGATTCACACCTATTGTACAACAGTTGCAAAATAATAAAAAATGGATAATTTAATTAGATAGAATGTCCGAATTTCAGGCTTGAGTTACGACAGAAAAGATATAAATATGTTCTAAAGGCTGTTATTTTATAAAAATAAGTTCCAATATCGAAAAATCGCTTCTATATAGTTATTTTGTCGAGCAATGCCTAAAGAAATAAAGGCAAGTCTGATTTTTATTTAATGCATTGCGAACTTCTACCAAATTTCAAATGTTACCACCTGTTCTCTGTAATTAACTCTAATTATATTCATTTATTTACTAAGATATAAATTTTTATGTTAGTTCATTTCGAAAACAAACAAAAACTATCTAAGTAATCTTTATTCAAGCTTGTACTGCAGGATTTTTTTTAATCACAGTTCTTCAAGCATAAATTTAAAAAAAAATTAAAGATATAAACAATATAAAGCGCCAAGATATATAAGTCAAGTTTTCAAAGAAAAATTAATTCAGAAGAGAAATTTTAATTTAAATGAACATACTATAATTGTTTGATTATATTTTATTCACAAAAAAATCTTCCTACTCTAAATACAAAAAAATTAAGTAAATGAGCGTCATCGAGCAATGTAAGATTTAAGTATAAAAATCCATCTTCCTTAATATAGCAAAATTCTTATAAAAACTCATGAGCGTCAATATTACTTTGTAAGATGTATAAATATTTTTAGGCTGCTTCATAAGTAATAATTCATAAGTTCAATAATAATAAAAAACTAGTTTCAGTTGAAGTCGAAATAAGTTTATCAATTTAAAATTGCTATACGAAAATAAACACGAAGTAGCTCTGAAATATTTATTTTAAATAATTATGCTTAGAAAACTAATATTTCCTTATACCTTTTCTCATGGCACTGTCTGTGTGAGCAGCACGGTTTTTATTTGCTATAGAAAATTGCGAAACATTCATGTCACAATGCTGAAAGTTTGACGAGTTCGAAATATATTTATTCATGAAAACAACGTTACTGGCAGAAAATATTGACACGTCGATAAGAAGGGAAGTATTTCAAAACTTACTTTCTTAAAAATATCGTACTGAAGAGTATTTTTGAAAAATATCACTTTTAATTTATAATATGATTTATCAGATATCCAATTTACTCCGCCTACATAATAAAAGTTGATTAAAAAAAATTTAATATAAAAGTTAAAGGAATTTATGAAAGGAAAATATGCGAATGAAACTGTTATGATGTGTCGCGACACATCATTTTCCATACTTAAAAAAAATAAGTTCGTTATGAAGCTTAAAGAGCACATGTCTATAGTACTTTGAAACGAAGATTATTGGGAATTTAGGAAAATGCATGGAACATGATTTTAAAAATAGCAGTTTTAATTATCTGTATCCAAAAATAATAAGATGCATAATTAGTACAAAGGTTCATTTTACAGCTTAAAGGGGGGGGATGGTATAAAACCATAATCTGATTTTCTTTTCAAAGAAATTAATTTACGACTTCTTAACGCTATGTAAATATTATTTTTAGCATTCGAAATCAAGAAATATCAAAGTTATATGCCATGAGTGGTACCCAAGAGAAAATTTCCAATTACAAAAAGTTAATATCCACCAAATCTATAGCCATGGCGGATCTTTGGTCGAACCGGGTTCAAAACAACCTACTTACCTAACCTAATCAGGTAATTACGGCCTAAAAACTTATCCTATATTCAAAGGTTTCTTCTTAGAATTTAAAATAATTACGCAAAATTCAACCGAAAGCGGAGAAATATTTCATCAGGTCAAAGCTTGCTGGCTCTTTTTTCTTTTCTTTTCTTTTTCTTTTAGCTGGCTCAGGATTTTTTAAAAAATTTTTAATCGACTCAATTCATTTTCAGTTTTTGTGTAGAACATGCCGAGTTTCTGAGAGATACATTTGAGGCAGACAATCAGAGGACTGAAAACTGGAATTTGAAAAAATTCAAGCGTTATTATATACTCCCCATGTTTCATTTTCTCTTCACAGCCCGATGCTGAAAATTAAGCGATTTATTGAATGAAGCGAGAATTTTTTAATTTTATGCCCATTATTTAATTCTAAAAACATATGCATCATGACGGTACCAATTATTAATATTAAGCTAATTTGAGAAAAAAAATTGCCTTGTTACTTTTATAATCTCTTTCCCAAAAAAATTGGATCTCCAGCAGAATTGTTGAAGTAGTTATTATTAAAAATTGCCTAGTTACAACTTGTTACTTAGACCTGCTTGATAACCTGTTTAAATCTTTGCTGACAAGATCATTCGGGATGACGTGGCACACGTAACGAACAATCAACAGAAGAATTTGTTCAAAAAAGTCATGCCCAGAGTGTCCAATTTTTTTAGGAGAGTATGAATATTTCACTAGTTTTTTTTATTGAAATTAATTATTAATCATTTTCTCAATTGTGATGCATTGGTTTTTTATTTATTCAGAGGGTGGAAAAAGCTAAGTTACCCGTAACAAGATTCGATTCAGATAACCCGCGCTTATGTAACACAGCTTCGGCTACGAGGACAAGTTAGACCATGCTTTTGTTGTATACAAGCACACCTCAATTTTTCAAATTCGATCTTTTACAGAATTGCCCGAAAAGAACAACCCACTAATTAAACTATTGAAATCCCAAATATGACCTACACAGGTAATGAAAATGAATCATATCAATAAGTTTATGATACATACACGAATAGGGTTTAATTTGGTTTGTAATAGCAATATAGTTCCCGACATAAATTACAGGAAACTTTCTTCAAGGCTCAAATTCGGGAAATTTTTTCGGCTAATTGGTTCAGGTAGTTTTAATAAGAGAAAAATTACTCCCTTTCCCCCCTTCTGCATTTTTTCCATTCCATTTGCATACTAATGTAATCAGAATGAAGTTCCCAATTCAAGGAAGGAAACTCATTTACTGAACAAATATTTGTACTAATCTCTGGGAAAACTAATCTTGTTAAAAGTAACAATTCAGATGCATACCAAGTGAAAGTTTAGTACGTATATTCAATAAAAGTACGTGAAATGAAATATTTAACAGAAGACGTTTAAAATTTAAATCACTTGACTGTGATTCCATTTCACTACATAAATTGTCATTCATTCGATATATAATTCACTCAACACAAATCAAAGAAATTATTTTTCTGTTGTTGAATTTTTTAAAATTCAGGGTTAAGAATTACATGCATTAAAACTTTAATCGAAATCTCATGACCCTCAAAATTTCAGAACAAACAAATGAAAAAAAAAACCCGACTATTATAATTAAATATTCTATCTTCAGAGTAAACATTATCTATCCTTATCGAAGTATTATCATTTACCTGGTAGATGATAAAATCTTTACATTCAGAGAAGAGTAGGAATAATGAATTTTAAAATATATATATAATGGAGGTCATTTCTCTTCTTCAAATTAACTATTTGGGAAAAAACGATGTTTGGAAATTTTAGCTATAAAAGCTGCCATCTCCACTTTCACGATGTTTTAATTTCACACTAAAAAATTAAATAATTGACTACTGCATAAAACAAAACTCAATAAGTGTTAATGGGAAAAAATCAATGGATTAAATTAAAATTATTTCAATACAAAAATCAATTTAATTTTTTTAGTCTAAACATCTTATTCTGGAGCTAGATATGAACTATTTCAGTACAAATCGATTCAAAATTGCAAAAAATTTTACAAATACAATCGAAGTGTTTATTTCCGGAAATACTTATTTCAGACTTGATTAACAAAACGTATTTCACAAATAAAAATGAACAAATTTAATTTAAAAACCAAATTTAAAAGCACATCATTCATTATATGTAATAAAATAAAAAGTATTTATTATTAAAATACTATTTTACAGAAATTAGTTTCTCTAAAATTCATTTAAGGGAATGTTATAATAAAATTTACAACGAGGTAACTTCAATTCATGATCTTATTTCTTTGAGAAAAGTTTTAGCTTGACTTTTTGGGAACTAAAATTGGAAAATACCTTTGAAAATGAAATATCGAAAAATGATAATTAAGATGACATTTAATTTTAAGTTTTTGGATAAATTTTAATAATTAAATTTCAGCCAGAGATTAAAATTTAAGAAATCAAGATGATTTTCTTTACTTATTAGCTTATAAATGTGGAAGAATCTAAAAGAAGAATGATCTTCGGAAGCTTTTATAAAACCTCATTTTTCTATATAGTCTTAATTAAAAGTTCATAAAAAGAGAAAAGCATTGAACCTATAAGAACAAATTTACATCTGAATTAAGAAAAAGTAATAAAAAAACAAAAAGACAAATATAAAACAAGAAAAAAATACATTCAAGTTAAGTTAAATTACGAGAAACTACTTTTCAATCAATGCTTCCATAACAAGGACATCCAAAAATGATAAGTTGCATTCACATCGTTTAATCTTCATAAAATAATCAGCGACTCTATAAATTCGATAGCGCGAGAAAAATTATGACACTTCACTGCTGTTGACTTCAAGTTTTCAGTCGACACTTGAAATCGAGTAGATAAATAAACACGGACATATCAGAAAATAAATAAAAGATACAAAAGCAAGCGTACCCTTCATAGTTTTTTTTTTTTTTTTTGGTCAACATTCATATTTGGAATGCTGAGCCCAGACAGGATTTCAGAGCTTCCGAAAGACCCAACTCTGATTCGGTAGTCTTTCTGTACACAAAATCCCGATATGGAACTGCACACAAAAGTGTTGACAGTGTACATATCATGAGCTCTCGCCAATATCGAGTAGAATATTTACATAACGGTTCAGGCTTTGAATTTCGACAAAAATCCAGATATGTAAACAGCAAATGTTGACATAAGGACTTGCCTACAGATAGGATTTGAAATGAACTATTCTTGCAACAGTAGTCACAATTGTTCTTGGTGGTCGGCAGTTGATTTCTTACGATTTATGTACAAATATTTCACAAATAGTAAATGTATTGACAGAGAAATATTTTTATTCCCCCAAAGAAAAAAAAGATTTTAAAATGGCCTTAATTTGTTTTCAAACTGCAATACGACATCAAGAATCGCTAATTTAAGCAATGCAATTTCTGCATCGTACAATTACCGCATTAGGAAGCTAAAATTAAATTTAGAAAAAAGAACAATGGTTAATTGCTTATGGATTCCACCAAAATTAATAATTGTTTTGTATTCCATCACGTACATTTAAATGGAACCATGATGTCTTTAAAAAATACAAATTTCTCTAAATGCTTAAGAAATAAATCATTAAGAAACAAAATATATGAAATGAAATTACGGCAAGGAAAAAATATATCATGGAATTTTGTGTGATCGTATAATTCTCCATAGATTTTGCATACTTTTTATCGCGTAAAAGAAAAAATTTATTTTTATTATATATAGGAAACTTCACCATTCCCGAGAAATGCGAAGAATATTTTAGGAAACTAAATGACATAAATAATCGGGCAATAAATACTTCAGATGACGCATTTGCCATTTATTAAATAGAAAAGAACGAAATTCCGACAATACATGGCTTTTTAATTTATGAAAACTGCATGATTGCAAACAAAATAACATGAATCCTACAACACAAGCTTACGCTTACAAGATTCAATTAACTCGAGATACAAATGAAGCATTGCAAAAGTTTCTATAAATCGTTTTTTTTTTTAAATAAAAGAATTCAAAACAGTTCCGTTACTGGACAATAGTAATATAACATGCTGATAAATTTTATTATACAGAAGTTCTATGCATTCAGGGCACAATGTTCATGCAAAACAATGCAATACTCTACATAGTTCGAGTTATTCGACATTTGCTACGATAAACCTTCATATAGGAATTGATGATCGACCTGCAGAGGATCGATCATTACACAGTATTTGGTTCATTAATCTACATACACTGAAGTGAAAAAAAGTCATGGGATGACTGTTAATATCGTGTCGGTCCTCCTTTTGCCCGGCGATTTGCAACAACTCGACGTGTCATGGAGCCCACAAGTCGTTGGAAGTCCTCTGCAGGAATATTGAGCCATGCTGTCTGTATAGACGTCCATAATTGTGAAAGTGTGGATGGTGCAGGAGTTTGGGCACGAACGGGCCTTTCGATGATGTCCCATAAATGCTCGATGGGATTCATATCGGGCGATCTAGGTGGCCAGATCATGCACTGGAATTGTCCGGAATGTTCTTCAAACCAATCGCGAACAGTTCTGGCCCGGTAACCATTGTTATCCATAAAAATCCCATCGTTGTGTGGGTACGTGAAGTCCATGAATGGCTGCAAGAGATCTGCAAGCAGCTGAACATAACCATTTCCAGTCAATGATCGGTTCAGTTGCGCCAGAGGACCGAGTCCATGCCATGTAAAAACAGCCCACACCATTATGCAGCCACCACCAGCTTGAACAGTGCCTTGCTGACAGTTTGGGTCCATGGCTTCGTGGGGTCTGCGCCACACTCGAACACTACCATCAGCTCGTAACAACTGAAATCGTGATTCATCTGACCACGCCACGGTTTTCCACTGATCTAAAGACCAGTCGATATGCTCACGAGCCCAGGAGAGTCGTTGCAGGCGATGTCGTGCTGTCAGTAAAGGCACTCGAGTCGGTCTTCTGCTGTCATAGCCCAAGGAAGACAAATTTCGCCGCACAGTCCTATCGGACATGTCCCTCGTACGTCCCACATTGATTCCTGCAGTTATTTGACGAAGTGTTGCGTGTCTATTAACATTGACCATTGGGGATGGGAAGCCTGAAATTTCATACTCTCGGCACACTCTTGATACTGTGGATCTCGGAATGTTGAATTCACTAACGATATCCGCAATGGAATGACCAATGCGTCTAGCTCCAACTAACATTCCACGTTCAAAGTCTGTTAATTCTCGTCGTGCCGCCATAAATCACGAAAAACCTGTTCACATAAATAACGAACACAAACGAAAGCTCTGGAAAACGAACTGCGCATTTATACTTTTTCGCTGCGATACTACTGCCATCTGTATATTTGCATATTGCTATCTCATGACTTTTGTCACTTCAGTGTATAACTTCTCGCTATAGGGCTTCCTATAAAACCAAGTTCACAGTCAAAAGTCCTGCATTTCTTAACATATACATTTTTTTAATTGCTCACCGAATTATTGTATTAATTTCGATTTAATAAATGGCATGCGCATAATCTGAAATACTTTTTTTTTAATTTTATATCATTTGCACTAACAGAAACATTTAAGTTGTTTAAGTTTAATTTTACAAACATGCTTTTTTCAAAATTTAATAAAACCTATACCATTAACATATAATAATTATCGATAGAATCAAACAACCATTTTCCAGAAATTATTACACTTCACTTAGAGCCATGAATAATCATACACAACGGCCAATGTAGAAAGGTTGATTTGAAAATAATAATAATCCTCAATTCTAAAAGCACTTTTTTGCTGTTGTCTACCTAAAGGTTAGAAAAACTGACGATGATAACATGAAACAAATTTTATGTTTTCAAAATGCAGATCAAAGTCGGATAAATTTCAAACAGCAATCACTATCTACAAAAAAATGATGTAATATACTATATTTATTTTTAAAAAAATGAAAAATTCGTAATATAACAGAGTAATAACTCGGCTTTCACTTCGGAAATATATATCGTTCTAATAACAAAAACAGAGTTATAGCTGTTGGATATTACAGAACTTTTGGTTGTTGTTTTCAAATAAATACAGTACATTACTCTTAATTTAGATACTAAGCCGAAGCAAACTTAGAAGAGCAAAAAACGTTTACGGTGTATTTGCGTGACAATGAATTTTGGAGTCGTAGACAAGAGAAATCTGTATGATCAAAGATAAATCAAGTTGTCATAAATAGAAGGGTATGTGATGTATCCTTATATCAAAATAAAAAGATCAGAATGTGATACTACTGCATTAAAAAAAATTAAGTGATAAGATTTAATATAACTGACTTCAAACAATATTAAAAACTATTTGTAATCATAAAAATGTATTTCAAAAGCGCATCACAGAAAATAAAAATAAAACTTAAAATACAACATAATCTTAAAAAACTTAAAATAATCATAACTCCATATTATTCATTTTTCTAACCAGCTTAAGTAGATCTCGTTAAAAAATTTTTAGATTTATATCAAAAATTAACAGAAAAAACAGTTATTCAGATAGGGCAATATCCTATTCTTAAAAGCAATCAAAGGTTGTTGTTGTTGTTTTTGCTTGGATTAAAAATGCCATCAAAAATTACGTGCACTCAAATAAATCGCCTCTCATCATTAATTTCAAATTATTTCCGTTTATTTACGAAATCAGAATGTGTATGGTTTTAAGTATACATACTTCGCTATGTCCATTACTGCCTTTTGGTTTTGCTTAATATCACGTCGTTATAATTTAGATGAGCAAAACTATTCATATATTCAAGTTGTCTGTTTTTATTCTAATGATAAAAAAACAATTAAATTAGCATGAAAAAGAGATATTGAATAAAAATGCATTTGTCAGACAGCAATTAAAATTAATGATTATCTGCAAACAACGACAAATGATATCTCAGATGTATTCAGACAATGATAACTATAACAATATTTTAGAAAAACTTTAATTGCAACTCCTACATAAATATCTCATTTCTATTTTTTGTGAATCTCTTTTAATATAAAATTGTTTTCAATAATAAATGCTCAAAATAGGTCGGTTTATAATTTTGATATTTATTATTCAAGAGTTCTTAGAACTTTAATTTTCATATTGAGATTATATTTCTGAAAGAATGCAATAACCAGTTAAAAATTCAGAGATGTAACATCCTTTATAAACCATGATGCTCATTCAAAAAGGCCAAATTATCAAATAGGCAAAGATGGCAAATGCTTAGGAGTCCCTCAATTTTTTTTTGGGGGGGGGCAAAAAACATAAGATTTTTTTATGTGATATTTTTGTTATTAAATTTGGGGCTTTCATTTTGCTTTAAAGGGATCATGTACTCGATTTATTCAAATTAACACGTTAAGTACCAAGTCAAACACTGTGGCTATTGACAATATAAAATATGATATTTAAAAAAAAATTACATTCTGTTAATAAATGCGCTTATTTTTTCTTCATCAAAATATTTTAATGGGTTTCATTAAAACAAGATAAACATCTTGTGTGCAGAAGAATCCAAACATCCACTACATTAGTGAAGACCGGGAAAAAACGGAAAGGAAGGCAAAATCGGAATGGCATTTAACGTGTTAAAAACAAGTAGCAGTCAAATTTAATAACACTGTGTTAGGTGGGGGGGGTCCTTCTTTTTCTTTTATACTTTATATGCTAGGTTAGTGTGGTCTAAAGTCATTTTTTTCTTTGCCAAACTTTGAACTGTTCCACCATTTTGTTCAAAATTAAAGTTCTTTCATACCAGAAATAATGAAATCAATTCTCATAAAAGTGACACGCAATTAATTGTTTTTTTCATTTGAACTCCCCATAATACTTATTATTAAAAGCGATAAAAATAAAGATGAGATGATAATCAATAAAAAATATTTGGTTTTGAAAATCAGAGCAAAAAGGAGCTCCATAAAATTTGCATTCCATATAGGCCCCCAAAATTGATTGCTAACAATTTTGGGGCCTATACGCAAAGGTTTAAATACTAATTATGCAAAAAATTACTATTTTCCTCCAATAAATGAACATTTTACTGCAGTTTTGAAACAACACCCGAGTCATTTAAGGAAGAACCTCATACTTTTGAGCCCAGATTAGATACCAAGGACAACATAAGGCTTAACATTCTTTCTCCTACTATCAATGCTACACACCAATAGCAGGGCGTTTTGTATACGATATCATATTTACCGCGTTCCAGTTTTTAAGTGGAATCGGGTTCGAATCCGGAATTCGCGGATTCCAGAGGCCGCTCTGTCACGAAGTTCCCATGCTTAAACGAAAACGTAAAACTATCATCTCTAATCTTCAAAACAAAACTTTCGTCGTATTAACAAACTTGTACAAAATAGATTTCCGAAAGCAAAACAAAAAAAGAAATTTCTATTTCGAAGAAAAAAAATCCAACGATTTCCAAATGTTTACAATTTTTATGTCCAAAATCCCTCAGATCTAGAGATTTACGTGAATATTTCATTTCGCTACGTTCCGAATGAAATGCCTACATCATTCACAAGAAACTGCATTAAAAATGATGATTCAATTCAATAAAATGAACAAACTACCTTCCCAACCATTTACTTGTGATTCATAATTCCATTAATTATGATTAGGTAGGTTATCGACCTAAGAGGCACTCATGCAACCCTTCTAACAAGCACACAACCTCCTCCTGCTGCACTGTGGGAAGGGAATTCCTGTGGCGCACCTCTGCGTTTCTTTTTCCCCCACATCATTTGTCAAGTGTTTGACCCAAAAATTTTGTCTTGCATTCTTTTAAAAAGAAACTTTTCGTCAGAACTAAACTTTATCTTTAAGGTGATTTCTATAAGAATAGCTGGTGGCCTACATAGAAGTAGCAAGAAATAAAAATTATCACAACTATTAGGTCAATCTTATTTATATATTAGAATGTTACAATAAACTATATTATATCAATTACACGGTAGATAGTTACTTTTTTTCAACATTAAGCCATTTTTTAAATATAAAAAGATAAGATAAAAGCAATAAATCTGTTTTATCCACACCTTTATAATTATTACAACTTTATTTTGTTTTCAACAGCTTCAAAAAGCTTCTTCAAAATACCGAGTCAGCAATTCTTTATTGCATTTCAAATTTTAGGTAATCCTTATGTTGAAGTTATAAAAAGTTTAATCGTTAATTCTGCGCTCTCTATAACTAGATTTTACGATTTTAATTTTACGCAAGCAACTTCGAGACGCAACATTCCCAAAATGATTAGAGGTTGCAATCACTAAAAATATCATCTAAAAAAATCAGTTTTATCGCTTAGCTCGCCCGTCAATCTTAAAAGCTATTAAAAGACTGCAACAAAATCTTTCTGATTCAGCGACGACTGTACCTCTTTTCCATGATATCTATGCTGCTATAAATATCAATTCCGAAATTTAGCTATTATTTTTCTCGAAAGAAAAAATATCAATTGCGCAGTTCAATTATCGACGATGATCACAAATTATTTTCATACCAGTCTTTCCTACAGTTCTTTTAGTTGTCTCAAAAGTATTATTTTATGTTATTTAGATCCCATAATGTTGTAAGAGATTCATAAACTTTATTTGCTTGCAAGATCTTGTTTGTAGATATAAATTTTCCCTCTCAAAATCAGACGATTAACTAAAAAATTTATTTGATATTAATACTTTAATTAAATAAAAATATAATTTTAAAAAAGTCATTTAACACATTTCAATAAAATGTCTTTAATGAAAACTATTTTCTTAGTTACCTACACATATATTCTTTATCATATCAAAAAGTCTTAGATAAAATCAGCCAAAGTATTTTCTTGCAGTAAAATGCTCGTATAGACTAGCTAATGACTTCAAATTATTTTCTGTGATATGCGATTTTGTACGTAGTCATAAAATGTCACCAGTAATTACTACTAGTTATATCAAATTTTTGCATGTTTTGCTGCGTGTTGATTTCAACTTTCGACATTGTGGACAACATTTAGCAAAATCTACAACCCCGCAAAAAAATAGAAAAAAATGCAATCTCAATTTTTATCAAAAGACAAGCAAGTGTAAATTTACAAGAAAGCGATCCCTAGTTTCAGAAGACAAATCAAATCTGAAAAATTAAGTTTGTGGGGGGTCGTTAAAGGATTCAGTAAAATAAGAATTAGTATAACAGTTATTTATTTACAGGATTATGTTACAAACAGACAATTTACGTATAAAAGGTGGAATGATTTAAAATATATAATTAAGAGCATGGTTAAAATCACACCGCGCATACCATCGCCTGCCATCACCTCCAGGCATTAGAGGACACTGTCTCTGTGGTTAGTGTTACAAGAGCGGCTATAAGTTGAGTTTTAAATAATGCTTAACGAAGCTTTTTTTGCCCACCTTTTACATAAAATCAGAACAAAAATGACAGATGAATTCAATTTTTTTTTTTTATTTCTCAGAGTAGTCTCATCAGAATTTTTTTTTGATAACTTTTCTTTACTAAAAACATACAAAATCTGATATTTACGAGGACATTTTGCAATTCAACAAAAATTAAATGAATTATTTTTTCAAAAAAAAAATTGATAATGTTGCAAAATGCCTAACTTTTAATTTTAACAGAATCGATACATGCAACATTACAGCCATGAATGCAAACGTCATTGCGCATAGTTTCGAATAGCATGACTTTCAAAATTAAATAGATACTCACTTATTTATCATGTGATCATGAAATGATTAAATTTTAAAGATACATCGAAACTATTTAGCGAAATAAATTATTTCATTTTAATTATCTAGTGAAATTATTAAGCTTAAATATTTACAGAGGAACTGAATAACGCCTCAAATCTTAATTTACAGTTTCGTAAAATAAAACATTCTTTCAATTTTTTTAATATGCTGTCGAAGTCAGTTTTTATGAATAATTGCAACCTTCAAATAGCCTTTCACCCTTTAGCTTTGTTTCAAATGCAAATAGACACTGAAGGAAAATAATCGTCATTTATCATCATATTAAATGGAGATCTGTTTACTTGTATGTATTTCTTTCTTTACCTGAAAATCGTATACATTTGCAGATTTATTTTAGAAGACTCCTAAATTCTTTACAATATTAGAAAAAGAAGTTTACTCCAACACACAAATGGCTCGAAATAAAGTGTTTGAAGAAAGTTGGCTTTTACAAAAATAAACATAAAACCTTTATATTTTCGTTTGGCAAAGGAACTAAAAATAATGCAAACATTGCAGCAAATACTAACCCCAGCAAAAAAACTAATATTTGGAATCGGATAATGGATTGAAAATGGAAATTCTAGTTCGCTAATGCTTACCTTTTATTTCTTTTACAGTAGCAATTGATTCTGAATGGGTTATTCAAGTTAAATATACAGATACAGAAAAAGAAGAAAAAGACTATGTAAAATTTCTGTAATGACAAATGCTATAATGTCACTTAAATTAAACTTTTAACCATATGTTTGTTAACCAGAAACAAACATTTATCTCCTAAATTATCATTAGTTCTCTTTCCTCGCTTTTCTTGCAGTCAAACTTCGATTTTAAAAAACCTCGCATAATGAACAATAAAAAAAAATTAAGAAATGACTCGCCTAACGAACGATATGTCTCATAACGAGTGGCGAAAAGAATTCGTGGTGGCACACGCTGGATCATGTCTTTTTCTCTAGGTCTATGTTTAGAACTTATTTGTTGATAGTTTCATTTTTTTTTCAAGACGAACTGAAACTGTAAAACATATAATTCATAGAATTGCCTAGGAAAAAAATGTAAATCATTTTGGTAAGCGTCACAATTTTATATTGTGATTTGAGAACTTTAGTCAAATCTCGCTCAACGAGAATCTGTCATATCGAGCCAGTCTCATAATTTGCAAAACAAAATGAAATTCTTAGAACGAATGGCGAGAAGACACCGTGATACCATATACTGAATAGGCCTATACAATTCTCAGTTGAGATTGTATTAGTCCGGTTTGAAGAGAACTTTATATCTACATTAAAGAAGATATGGCCGGATAGAACTGCAGAACGCGATTCAGAGATTTTCGAGTAAGAGACTTTAGAGCCTTAATCGACGGGACTGTGTCTTTGTACGAAGATTATGGGACTAGAGATGGATAGTAAAGGCGTTTATAAACTGGTGGAAGAACATGGCCAGAACTACCAAAAAACTTATGGAGCTGCATTCTGTATCACAACAAAACGCTGCGGAGAAGGAAAAAAAAAACTCAACGGAGTAATAACCTTTCAGAGAAATAAAGCAGATGCTAAAAGCTTGAAAAATTATTGCATCGTACTTTGAAAAAAATTCCTAATAAGGCAGTAACTATGCGGGCTACATATTCATGCAACGATAATGTTATCTCATTTTCGCCGAATATTGAACCATAGCAAAAAAATGTCATAAGAAAACTTTCTTCTGAAAAAAAGCATGAATTATAGATAATAAATTACATTGTCATAAATTTATTAGAAAGTTTTTTTTTTCTTTTACTGAACACGTTATTTTTTACATGCATTCTTGTGAAAAAAAATTGTTTCGCTTAAGGAATGTCGCATTACCAGTAAATTTAGGGAACAATTATGCTCGTTAAGAGGTGTTCCGCTGTATATCTAAATTTAACAAAAATGTTTTTTTAACGATGCCAATTTAATAAATGACTTTTTTCTGAATATTAAAAAAAAATTTAATATTTCTTTACATAGTTTTGAACAATATTTTTACTATTGCAATAATGAGCAAGCCGTCTCTTTCAATATTTCATCAAACATTTAATCTCACGATATTTTCTATAGTTAACATCTAAGAAAGATTCTGCTCAATATCTGTGTAGTTAATATGCGGAAAAAGAAAGTAAAATAACAACACTGCAAAAGACAGTCAACCATCGGAAATAGATTAGTAAGACGCATTGAGATTTCATTCCAAAGAGTCATCTAGTAAGCAGTTCAGGCGCACTATAAATTTACAGCCTCCGAATGTTCTTCCGCTGGTGTGATGCGGAATTTTAGAGATGGGATAACAGCTCGGCTGGCGTTCTCGTCATCTGACTGCGGTTCAAAATTACAAGGTCCGTCCAAAGATAACCCTGATTGTCTTAAAACGGGACGATAATATAGCTTTCTAATTATGATGCCATAAGATGAGACTCCATTTTGAATGATCAGGTATGCAATAAATAAGGATTATATAATATAATTTGTAGAACTATAGAAAAATATAATTTGTAAGACTATTGAAAGGACTCGACTTTAACGTCTGTCAAATTATGTGCTTAAAAATATTTTGCCGAAGGAATCTTGAAAACCCTAATATAAAAGATTTAATTGTGTTTAAACACAACAATATTTAATCTCACGATTAAATATCAGACAGCAAACCAGACGGTTGCCTAAATTAGCCAGTTGTTAACAGTAAGATTATCATTACTTAAATGTATTGACCAGAAATGATTTTATCCTGCTTTCTTCTTTCCTCTTCACAGATGTTTCAGATATGATCGTCAACAATCTTGAGCCCTTTTTGCAATAGGATTAAGGTCACCATAGGAATTAACACCAACTTATTGATAGAATAGTTCAGAAAAGACAAACATAGAGATTATGAAATAAATCCTTATTCCTCCAGCTTTTTCCAAGAACTCTCCATATGTTCCGGATTTTCGTAATGGATTAACTTCTGCGTTTCGACATTAGAAAGAATTATTTCACTTGCAGATGCTACTAAGAACCTCGGCACAAACACGATGGATTTCCAGATAATTGCGTCTCCCCCCCCCCCCCCTCATCTTGCCCCTGTCGTATTTGGTGTCACAAGAATAAAAAAAAAGTATAATACTAATCTCTACAGCGTCGCCATCAGATTAGAGTCTGGATTTTCTATACTTCCTTTTTTTTCCCGTCGCTTCAGCAATGTATGACTAATGACTAAAACATTAGATATTTTTCGTATATAAATGCAATTAACAGGAATTATATAAATACATACGCAATTACAAATAATTTATTAAATATAAATGGAATTACAGTAGTATATAAAAATTTAATTATTTCAGGTAGGTGACTACTTTAAAAAGTCGCGGCTTTCCGAAAATATGACATTTTTATAATTATTATTTAATTCCATTTAATTCTTAAACGATTATTATTATTATTATTATGAAACAATTTTTATATTTGCATTTATATATGGTCTAATGTTATTTTACATCTTTAAATGCTATTTTCTTAAATTCTAATCTTTGGTGCAGTTTTTTTACAAGAAATCCCAAATTTAAAATCTAATGTACAATTTTTTTAAAAAAATTATACAACTTTTCAATACCTTATGCTGTTCTAAAACTAGAGAATAAGAAATCCATTCATTTAGAAATACTTTATAATTGTTTCAACCTTCAGAAAACAAGAAAAAAATTGAAAACTCCATGTTATTTATCAATTTAAAGCCGATGTGGTTAGAAATACAGCTAATTTTTTAGTTCAAGAAATAGAGAACTGTTTTAATCTACCCGCAAAATTTTAAACAAATCATTTGAAAAACTTATACAAGAGTTTTGCTTTATATTTCTTTTTATCCAAAAAGTTTTTTTTTTTTTTTAATTTTTAAAAAGTCTTTGTCACTTAGCTGGTATATTTTGGCTTCATAGTTGTTTTCTCATTAATTTTTATGTAAAAATTCAAAAATATAACTATATTAGAGCATTTTTTTCCAAAATGTGGAGTTGTTTATATGCAATGAATTTTTTATCCCAATGACTCTGATCAGCTTATACCTTTTGGATAAGCTAGATCTGCGTGAGGGGTTAAAATTACAATAACTAACAATTATTGCGAAAAATTTCAAATGGTATTAATCAACAATATTTTAACTTTTCCATTTTTATTCGTTGGAAATAATAGTAGTTAGTAAAAATTTCATCCGTAAAATTCTATAGTAATTCCAAAATTTAAAAAAAAAACAATGAAACATATGAACTATGAAATATTAACATTTTGCAAATTACAGAGTTTGGGAACCAACGACTGATCGTAATGATTTTTTTTATTTCAATTAAATCCCTCATGCATAATTGAATGTTCATCATTTCTTGAATAAAACATTTTTAAGAATCAAATTGTGATAAATATCAAAACCATGTTATTTTCACCATTTGCAACTAAACAAGCAATATAAAAAAATTTAAGTCAATTCCTACTTAATGCCTACTTCTTACCGGAAAATGCCATCCCTTAACATAGAAATTGGAAGATAAGTCGCTTAATTTTTTTTTCCATCACAAAAATGCATGGGAAATTGATATGCCATTTTTCAACCACTTTCGTTCCATTAGTAGCCATACAGAACAGTAGGTTGAGTTATATCGACTAATATGCATTTTTAAACATAATGAACTTCTTGAGAGCCGACCGATAATGGCAATTTTAACAATTAAATAAATTTCAAAAAACCAGAACTGGCTTTTACTTAATGGTTTTCATCAGTCTCAAAATGACCAGTGTTCTTTAGTTGTATTGGCTTGTTGAAATTCATTTTCATCACACGTGTCGTATTAGTTTAGAGCACTAGTATGTATATTCAAGCAAAGTATACTGCAAAAAATTTCACTTGTAACTATTTTTCAGACAGAAAAAAAATTTAGTACTACATAAGTCCTTTTTATACAATTTCATTTATTAATACAGTCAAACACCAATTAAACGCCATTCAAACTTATAAAAAGATTTATAATCGCAATTTTATTTAACAGCCTTGTCTATCACTAATATAATGCTTCTGATGAACGTCCATTTAAAAATAAAAAACAGTATTAATATATTACTCCGAAATCCAAAAGCAACAATTAAGTTTTAAAATAAAGCATTCATCATAAAAGCAAGAAAAAATATACTTTTATTGCTTACTTTAAGTAAAAATTTATATTATATATTTCAGAGATATTTAAGTACATGCAAGTAGGCATTTAGTTAAAAAAAATTCTTCAATTGTCGCTTGCCGTGCTGATTATCAGACATATTAAATACATATTAACTTTTTGTAAATCCAATTAAGTTCGATTCAAGATTGAATTAATTAATTGTTGTCGATTTAAGTTGAAAATTTTTTCGCCGATGTTTTATAACCAAAATAATTTCACATTTTTTCACTGGAGATAATAGTGTGAATTCACAGGCGAGTCACGAGACAGCCAACATATCATACGTAGAATAACTTATTGACATTTTTCTTCATCGCTTAAAGTAGCACTACGCAATTTCTTTTTAACTGATTCATCAAATGACGGAAAAATTTATCTTTTAAAATAAAGAGAAATAATAACTGAAGCAGAAATTTTGGGAGTTTTATAAAGGGGGAAACGACAAATAAAAGAAGCTTAATGTCGCATAAAGGATATGATTTCTCATTTCAATGTTTAAGAATAAATCGGGGTTATGATAAAATAATACATGCTGTTACTAATGGCACTTGCCATGCACAAGTCTGCTGATGCATCAACGGATTTAAGCCAAAATAAGCGTCTCTTTTTTTGAAGTAGCGCCAACTTGGGTCAAGAGTACGACTTAGCTACACACTCATCATATTCACTCGCGCAGCCCCTTTTTACAGGGGGGGGGGCACATTCACACGCCTCACAGATAAAACACAGAACAACCATGCACTAACCGGGACTCGAACACGGGACGCCCAGATCACAAGGAAGACGCGATACCTCTGTACGAGGACGCCGGCAAAAATAATACATAAATCAGAAATGCATAGACGGCATTTTGTTGTATATGCAAGAAAATAAGACGATGGAAAATACATTTAAAATAATATGATGTAGTAAATTTTATTGCTATCAGCATAAAAATTTACTACATTGTACCAATTTAAAACAAGTCGGCTTTTAAATTTCTAACATCTATTTTATTCTTATAGGCTCAAGTAGAATTTTATACACGCTCTAACTACCAAACATTTCATGGCCCGATATAGAACCTCGACGTGCAGTTTCAGAAACTCTGGTCTAAGTCATACAATAGAAAATTTCCAATCTTTCCTTTTATCTACTTTAACAAAGTTGCTTTTCAGACAAAACGCATCTTCATCAGATGAAATGTACTAAAAAGAAAAATGTTTCCCTCTTCTTCTAATTGATTGCTTACAGCTTCCTGGAATAGGAACAAAAGAAACAAAGACAGCAATTTTTAAAGATTGTGAAAGAGCGAGAAAACGGTACGACAATCCAATAAAAATAAACCGAAAGTAAGGAATATAACAAAATTTCGATACTTTATGCAATATTTCCATTTATACCGTTCTTTGTTCTTAAAGCTCGTGCCTTAATACTTTGTACACATAATATTCGAAATTGTCTTTGAAAAGAATGCTTATTTAAAGCAGGAAGCCTGCGTTAGGAGGAAATACCTTGGATATAAATAATAACAAATTCAAAGGACGAATAAGAAATTCTAGGGAAAAGGAGATTACAATAGCATTGTTAAAAAACAGAGATTTAAGCAGATAAACTTATAGTACCGTTAAAGCTAAGGTAAAATCTTTCCTTTCCTCGACATAGCAAAAAACTTTATCATGCAAATTTATTCTAACAGCCACTATAATTATTGTCTTGCGTAATTCATTAAAAAAAATCAGCGGATGACGTAAAAGTTATATGTTTATGAAATCCAATTAGGGTTTGCATGCTTTGTGATTAGTCTATAGTTTCTAAAATCAATATAGTCATTTGTAAAGATTAATATTGCTACTATCTGTAAGTTTATTTTATAAGTTAAAAAATAAACTTTATATATATATCTTTATTGTTGATTGTCAATTTTATAAAATTAATTCGTTGCAGGTGGATAGCCCAGCAGGATTGCAGCTTTTGATAATACTAGATAGTGGTGTAACGGGCCATTATGGGTAGGCTCGCTGCATGAGACCTGACTTAAAAGATATCAGTTTACATGGAACGCAGGAAACTCGCTGTCGTAAGATGCCATATTAAACAAAATCTCCACATAAATGTGTTAATAAGCTACTAATTAAAACAATCTAGCCATTAATCAAAATTATTGGCATTTTATTTGAAAATAGCAAGAAATTCAGAAACGCGCATAGAATTTCTGAAAACAGCATTAAAATTTTCATAATGAAATTCCATTATTAATATTTCAATTTACTCATTTCACTTAATATACTGTTACACAAATGAATCAAACCCAAGCTCAAAAAGTACTATGTTAGAATAAGTGATCCCTTAGAAGAATTTATTTGTCATATAGCTAAAAATTTAAAGTACAGTGCAGTCACCTCTTCCTTAAATACTTCCGAAATGCTCTAAAAATTAAAATCTTGAAAGAATGTTTATCGAGTATTTCAAAGAGACGAGTTTTTTCGGTTCTTATAAAGCATCTAATAGCTCGATTTTGTTATAAAGGGTATTTAACATTCGCAGTGCATAAAACAGTGTCTTTTAGAGAGAATACTACATTCCCAGGCCAATGAATTAGAAACTCAAGATCAATATTTTATTGGACCACCTTTTGCAATAATAACTGCTCTGATTTGTTTGGGCATCGAGTCTACAAGCTTCTGAAGTGCATTTACATCCAGAGAATACCACGCATTGACAATGCAGCTTTTAAGATCTTCTAAATTAGAATGGAAGAGGAGAGTGCTATCGGATGCCTTTCCACCATATCCCACACATTTTCTATGGGGTTAAGATCCGGGCTATGCGGTGGCCAAGGAAGGTGATGTTACACAAATGAATCAAACCCAGACTGATGCTCAGCAAACCAATTTTGAACACTTCTGGCACAATGTATAGTTGCATTATCGTTCATGAAGTATCCGTCGTCATCATCATAAAAATGTAACGTTGCAGGATGCCCTTGACCTGTCATTGTATCTAGGCATCGCATGGCTGTTTGTTTACCCTCGAGGAAAACCAGGGCACCACTTCCATGCCAGAACATGTTCCGTATCATGATACTCCCTCCAGACCCTAGCACAATGCAATTAAGGCAAGATGGATTCGTGACTTCGTGAGGTTCTCGCCCAATTCGACGTCTTCCATCAGTACAAAATAAGGTGTAGCGTGATTCATCCGACCACATTACCCGTTTCCAATCCTCAGATGCCCAGTGTCTTCTTTCTCGACACCACTGCAAACGAATTTTTCCGTGTCGGGCAGAAATGAGTGGTTTTCTCTCAGGCACTCGACTATGCATTCCTATCCTCTGCAATTCTCTGAGCATGGTTCGAGCTGAAATCTGATGGGAAGAGCCTTCCTTAACAAATTGTGTCAGTTAAATTATAGTAGAATCCTTGTTTTGCCGTACAATTCGTCGGAGACGACGCCGATCACACTCTTGGAAAACTGTGCTCGAACTGCAGTTACGTCTTCTAGAAAAGATCTGTAGGTTCTGATTCCAACTTTTGAAAACCTTTGATATGGCTGCTTTTGAAAATTCAGTGAGATATGCCGTCTTCGAAATCGAGGCACCTGCTAAACGGGCACCAACAAAAATGCCCATTTTCAAATGGTGGAAAATCTGTATTTTTTCCCATTTTGCTTCATTCATCGGGGAAAAGACGCTTACACCTTACTTATACTAGCATTCTAACCATCTGTATCCCACATCATAACAAAAAATTTACATACTTCATCCCTCGCACGCATACAAAAGCAAATCTCAAAGGTTTCTAATTCATTGGCGAGTGAGCGTATAAGAAATGCTATTCCATGAACTTCAAATATCATTGGTTTCATATATTTCCTGGAACGTTCATAATATACAGGGGTTGGACAAAAATATGGGAACATCTTGTAATGTTCCCATATTTTTTAAAGTAATAGTTTCCTTCTTAAAAGTAATAGTTGATTCTAGATGAGCTTGTAGGTTGCGCTGCTGTATTTCCTTATTAACGCCATCTGTACAATGTCCTTAATACGTTGTAAGTGTCAGTTGTTGTCAGACTAGTGTTCTGTGTAGTTGCTAGTGCATCATGTCTGAGCTAAGTGAATTCGAACGTGGACAAATTGCTGGAGCTCGAACGGTAGGTGCTTCCGTTACCAAGGTAGCCGAAATGTTTGGTGTCTCAAGAAGCACGGTATCGAGAATTTATACTGCATACAGAAACAGCGGAAAAACATCCTCTGCAACGTCACAATGTGGACGAAAATGTGTGTTGAGTGATTATGACAGACGGGCATTGAAGATGATTGTGACGAAAAATAAGAAGACGACAGCTGCAAAAATCACTTCTGAAGTTAATGTCGGTCTTACAAACCCTGTCAGCGCTAAAACAATAAGAAGGGAACTCCATAAGCAGAAAAATGTAGGACGAGTTGCCATTCCAAAGCCCCTCATCAGTAATGCAAATGCCTGTAACAGGAAAAGATGGTGCCGAATCCATAAAAACCGGATGATGGAGCAATAGAAGACGGCCATTTGGTCAGATGAATCCCAACTTCCGGCCGAGTTTACGTCTGGCGAACGCCGTCACAAGCGTACGATTCAGACTGCTTGCTGCAAAGAGTAAGACATGGCGGGGTTCTGTCATGATTTGGGCAGCCATATCGAGTTATTCCATGGGCCCCATGATTACCTTGCAAGGTCACAGTACTAGTAAAGATTATGTGACCATTTTGGCCGATCAAGTCCATCCCATGGTACAGTATTTGTTCTCCAATGGTAATGCTGTGTTCCAAGACGATAGAACCCCTATTCACACCGCTCGCATCGTCCAAGACTGGTTTCGTGAGCATGAGGAGGATTTGTCACATCTCCCCTGGCCACCACAGTCACCAGATATCAATATTATTGAGCCTTTGTGGTCTACTTTAGAGAGAAAGGCGCGTGATCGCTATCCCCCTCCATCATCTCTAACTGAACTTGCCACTGTTCTGCAGGAAGAATGGTATAAGATTCCCTTGAAAACCATACAGGACCTGTATTTATCGATACAGAACAGAAATCAAGCAGTTTTAAATGCTAATGGTTGTCCTATACGGTATTAGGCATGATATGGTTTTTAGGTGTTCCCATATTTTTGTCCAACCCCTGTATATTAATAAATTACAGTTAACTATCATGAGCTTCTTAAAATTGTCATCTTTCTGATATTCAGCAGCAGATAAGAAATTTCCAATAAGTTAAAGGATTCACATTATGTATGTGCAATCTACATTTATCTAATTAAAAGAACATTCCAAGCGCGCAAAAGTGTGTTTAAGATAACACGAGACCACTTCACTATACATTGCAATCCTCCCCATAATATTACGGTATAATATCAGAATGATTATGAATATTATTCATTGAATTCTGACCATCTATAAGTAGAAAGCCAGAATGCGAATGATCTTTGATAGGATTAGCCTTGGAACTTATGAACAATAACGTTCCCTATGAGTTCGTTTTAAAAAGTCAAGTTTGTTTAGGGTTCTAAATTTATTGGACAGTACACTGTGAAACAGCATTCTTGTAATACCATTCATAAATAGTTACACAAAAACTCTAAACACCGATTTCTTTTCAATATAAAGACAGCTGTCCTATGTTAGTTTAAAAATCAAAAGTTTCTGCTAAGAATTAATATCGCTAAAAACCATTAGGCAATATTTTTTTTTTTTTTTTCATATATAAACGAAAATTCATTAGGGCAAATTTCTTATCTTTAAAGACAAAATTTTTTTGTATTGAATGAACTATCATTCAAAAATTTAGATATAATTCTAGAAGAGACAATTCAATATTATTTCAGAATTAAAAGAGTGCCTTCACAAAAACTCTTACATCCAGTGTAGACTCGTTCAATCATTCTACAAATGAACTAGTCCCCTGCTGCTATTTTAGAGTTGTTGGCAAAAATTAATTCAGTAGCGCTGTCTAGACAGATTCGTAAAAAGATAAAATGATAGATTGTACTTGTTCAAGAACATACCACATTACACGTTCAAAGCGGGTAAAATAAATACAATACACATGGTATCTCAAATTTATAAAAATCAGAATCTGACTTTACGAATTATATATATATATATATATATATATATATATA
>JAOUZG010016694.1:1694121-1714673 GCA_026289955.1 Argiope argentata | reverse complement strand
TATATATATATATATATATATATATATATATATATATAATATCCTGCAACAATTTAAAAGTTGTTTTCAAAGTTGTTTACTTATCCTTCTATTTCAGCAAATATTTATTAATATATTTTTTATACTCACATCACCTGCTATTTCGCCTCCTCTAATTAAAATGCCTCCTTCAAAAGATAAGTTATTATTGTCTAGAAAACGGTTCTGACCCTGAACGTTTTTATACTTATAAATGAGGTATTCAACTAAACGATACTTGAATAAGATTCAATGTCAATGAATTCATATAAAAATGAAATTTAAGAGATTTCTTTTAATTGATTTCGTGGCCAAGTTATCTAAAAGACAAACGAATTATAATTGAAATGGAAGTTCACATCCCAACAGATAGTATCCGCCTTACGCACAGTAACAATCCGTTACGGTTTCTTAAAATAGAGAATCTTTATCGGCATCAAGCTTCTTTAAGCCAGTTGGACGAATACCAGATGATAATGAAAGCAAAGACTGTCCAACAGTACCTTATGACCTCGATTCGAATGTACGAATGCGGGAAGTAAAAGGACTAATGAGGTGTAATTAAGGGTTATGGGATGAAAGAAATGTTACAGTAATACATTGAAGGGAGGAATAATAATAAAGTTTTAGCCAGCATAATGGAACTTTATACTGCGAGGAATTCCAAGGACAAATCAGTATAATTAGAAAAAACTTGGAAACACATATTTCAATATTTATTGTTCAATATTTCAGTATAATATTCTTTTGGAAAAACAAATACCGGCGCAAAATTGCAAATTAATGAATTGTTGCACCAGAGTAAATTAATTATAGCTAGCAAATAATCTAACATATCACAATATATTCTAAGCTATATATTAACCCGAAAATTATTAAACTTTTTCAAACAATCATCTTAAATACGATCCTGTAGTAAAATGAAACTGCTCGAAAAATCTGAAGCAGTAATAATAATGATTGAAAAAATAACTTGAAGAAATTTCGCATGTGTGCGTGTGTGTTTTTAGATATTTGTCTGAACTACCTGCTTATAGAATGTATACTAAAGAATCTAAGATGTTGCTAAGAAAGTTTGTAACTCTGTATTAGTTCAATAATCCATCTACTTATTAAAATGAAACTCGCATAGTACTTATTCAACAAAAGTTGAGAATAAAATATAATCATAAAAATTCAGATCCCGTGAAATTACACGAGAAGTGAAAAAGGTAAAATGTATAAATTAATTTAAATACTAAGCGTGAAATGAAGTTTGATTAGAATAGAAAATAATTCGGGTTTTTGTTCCAGGATTAATTAAAAGTTTTCAATTAGGAGCAGCAAAAATTCCTTTATTATGAACGAAAACGAAATGAAAAAGATTTTACAAAATAAACACGAACTGGATTTGACCAATCTTCTGACATGCTTGAAGCGAACAGTAACTCTAGATGACAATGTTTAAAAATCTTAATTAAGAATTCTAAAGTCTACACACCTATTCTACCTTTTACTTTCTCTGTTCAACATGATTAAACATAATCATTCTTGCATGAGATGTGGGGCTCATCTTTTCTCACGCGAGTTTTTCGGATATAAAGTTCAGCTTGAATGCATTTGTTACCATTATTCATTTTTTCGTAAAACTGTCACGTACACTAAATAAACACATGCTCACATTTTACCCATCACCGCATAGTTTATTAATGTTCGTAATGCAATGAAATCATATCAAAAATTTATATCAAACTGTAGCGAATGTAATCGTAGAATTATGCAACTTGGGAGTCGAGTTACAAGCTAGGGGACAATTTAATGCATTGCAAATAGCCCACGTAACGACAAAAAGTTGCTCCAAAAAGGGGCTGATAATGCACACTTGGGATTGAAGAGTAATCATTTCTCATTTGAAAAAAGTTTATTAGTTAACTATTAATTCCAAGTTATTTTACACATTAATTCAAAAATTATGATACACGTGGCATCTGAAATATTTATAGTAACTAGATATCGAAAATATTTGCAAGGAAACCAAGGGGGAGAGGTTCTACAATCTGCAAAATACTTCAAATCCGGTGAAATTTGTTCAACTTGATTGCGCCTCCTGTTGCTACATTTACATTTATTTCTTAAGGAAAATATCAAAAAGTGCGAAATTAACAGAAAAGGCGAAAAATAAAACAAGTTTTCATTTACATAAGAACATGTTTGGAAATACAATACTTTCACAGATAACTAAAATCTCCCTCGTAAACACTGAAATTTTATTATTATTATTATTATTTAGATAAAAACATAGAATTTCGGTTCTTGACCTCACATAAACAAGAGTACGAGAAGGAGACAAAAACTATTTTATTTTTAAACAAAGTAGTAATTTTAAAAAGTCGCAATTCCTCAGCAGTTATTAATTTAAATCACGGTGGTTCTGAAGACCTAAAAGGATGTAAAACGCATACAAGTTCATTCAATCTGGTCCATTCCTTTTGCAAACTTATTTGTACCCTGAGAAAAATGGTTTTTCCAATCATTAATTTTGTTCAAATCACATTTTGTTCAAAAAACAACCGAATTAATCTAGCATGATGAGCATAGTATCATTTAACGAGCACTATTGTGCAAAGGGCTTCAACTTAATATCGGTTCCTGTAACACGTTGTAACTAAAGGAAACTGGTTATTGCTCACTGTTTCTTCTTATGCATGCTTACTGTTTTGTTGCAAAATTTATGCATGCAAGCTCAGCCCCCCAATTTCTCATAACAATTACTTTTCTGGTTGAAAAACGGAAAATTTTTCACTTATTTAAATATTGTAAGTACTTCTCCATCGCAATTTGAACGCATTGTGCTAGAAACTTTTTCGAAATTAAAATACATCTAGAAAACTTTTCTGAAACCCGTATAAACACACATCATACATTAGTGACAAGGTTTCTCGACATTTACGTGGTCGATGGCACTAATAACTAAATAATTATTCATAATGAAAAAAGGCACACAACATTTCCAAATATGGACCTCCCCCCTTCTTTACCTGAGATAATGCAATCAGAAAAAGAATTCCTGAGAAATGAAATAATTTATTATTCTTTGGGGTAAAGGAAAAAAAAACAGAAGAAAATTTTAAAATGCTGCCAAAATGCTAAACATCAAAAATATTCCAATGGGGTTGTTTGCATTTATTTCATTCAAAAAGCTAGGATGCCAAATGAATACTTTCGTGAGAACTGAATTCGAAAAGGCAAACAAAAAAGAAATAATAAAAGATTCTCACTCTTCCTTTTTATCTCACGCCTTTAAAGTTGATTGAAGAAACGAGGAAGGAACATTCAGAGAATAATGAATCTTAACATGCATTATCTTTTTTTTTACAAGTGGATGATTTCTTTCCTCTCATTGTAAAATAAAGCAATACTATTAAATATTTTATAAAGTAAAGTAGTTTAGTTTAAACTTTTCAATTCTGGATAATTTATTTCAATGTTATCAACCTGGATGTAGGCAATCAATCTTGATAGAACTTCGCGTTACCAATTCACAATGGTTTCAATGAATCTTGTTTTTCAAGCATATGAATATCAAACATTAAAATAAAGTAACTGATCACTATCATGATAAACTTCAGCAAAACAAGCAACTAGGTAATACTTTATTAAAATAAAAACTGCTTAGTATTTAAATAAATATTCACGGTTTATAGAATCTGAAGACTTATCACAAGTTAAGATGTTTCTTTTAATTTTTTTTTAAAGCTTAATCATATTCGTGTTAAAAGAACCCACATTATAAGAGAATGTTAAAAATAAAAACCCTTCACAAAAAAAATCCAACAGAAAAAAAACTATATATTGTCATAAAAACTATATATTGATGAAAAAAATGAAATTCTAGATCAAACTGTAGTCTAATCTTATTCGTCTATTCGAGGCAATTATATAGATAGATAGATAGATAGATAGATAGATAGATAGATAGATAGATAGATAGATAGATAGATAGATAGATATAGATATATAGATAGATATAGATATAGATAGATATAGATATATAGATATATATATATAGATAGATAGATAGATAGATATAGATATATAGATATATATATATATATATATATATATATATAGATAGATAGATAGATAGATATAGATATAGATATAGATATAGATATAGATATATTTGAACAAGTGCACGCAATAATGCAATTAACTACTGTACATACACAAAATTTTATAAAGCCAATTTTTTCAAATACAATACAAATGTTAAGGCTATAATCAAAGATAACGAAAAGGGAAAAAAAATGTTTTATAGTAAATTTTCTAATTGATAACGTTTTCATGCATCAATGATTATTGCTCTCCCGCCAATCATTTCATCCCCTTTGAGAAAGTCGAATATTTATTCCCAGAAATGTTTTGAAATGCGAACTGTGCCGCCATCTAACGGACAGATTACTAACTAATTTACATAAAAATGTTTTTAGTACTAAGTTACCATTTCAGCGAAATTATTATATTTAATTGAAGAGAACGCTTTTAAGTGAATTAACTACAAACAACATTAAAATCTGATTGCTTCTTATAGTAAATTATAAAATCCATAAAACGACCATGTTTTTGAAACAGAAATGCATTTAAAAAAAACCATGTATAAGCTAAACAATGAAACTGCATTGATTTTAGACAAACTATAAAAATGGTTTTTCAGCTATTTTTCCATTAAAAAAAATTAAACTTGGACGTTTAATTTTAAAAATTTAAATTCCTGAAACTAACAGCAAGTATTAATATAAAAATTTTAATTTACAAACTGACTGAGTGTGAGGCAAATTACTAACTGAAAACTAATGCCATAGTATTTTTTAAACCATTTCCAACAACATACTGTTTCTCAGGTAACAAAAAATTACATCCTTTGATTTAAAGAGTTCTAAAAACTAATCAAAATAATATAAAAAGTTCATCTATGAAAAATAGAAGATAATTCAATTAAATATCAAACTAATTCAATAACTTATATCTACAAAAAAAAAATACTAAAGTACTTCTAATACAGCTTCTTTATAGAGTATAGAAAAAAATAACAGGCTCTTGTCATAATATCTACAGTAGATTTCAACCAAGTATTTTATTTATTTTTAGAAAGTAAAAATTTAAGTATAGTGCTAGTTTCACATTTATTATAAGGAAATTATTGAAATAACTTTTTTAAGTATAAACATATAAAGAAAAATTTATATAAAATGTTCAAACATAACAAGTTACTTTATTGAAATTTTAGTATTTTTTATCAATACTTCAAGATGATATGCAATACCTAAACTTTCAAGTAAAATACATTTTAAACTAATGTGTATATTTTCATACACAATCTTAAATGTTTTATTGCTAAAATATTAAAGAGTAGAATCTGAACTAGGTTCATTAAGCCCTTTTAGATCAAGAACATTGAAACACATCATTGTTATATACCTCAGATCCATCGCATTTGCCAAATTGTAATTCTATAACTGACATTGAAAAATAATTGAATATTAAAACCTTTCTTTCAATTACATAACACCAATCTAAATATTCTATAAGAAAATCATAATGCATGTTTCGAAGATATAATAATATATACATAATAAAAAATATCTGATGCATATATTTCTGATTTCGGACAATAGTATGGCCACAAATTGATATTTTAACATTTAAATCAAATAATGTTTTTAAACTGTACACATTTAATAAAAAGTTTCTTAGATACTACTTTCTTTAGATACTAGGGAACAAAGGCCCTAAAGCAACTATAATTCCTAAGAACTGAAACCACATCAATCAATCAATCAAGTTATTTAATTGCAGAAGATATTTGAGGAATTCTGTTCACATTGAAAATTTTTTATTAATAATATGCAAGAATTAAAGAATTGCTATTTAGATTCTATATCATTTATTACTTTAAGGAATGCCAAAATGTTAACATGAAGTACTAAAAAAGTACCACGACAAGTCAATATATTGTTAAACGAATGCAATATAAATGTATTGCTATACAATATATAAAATTTAAATGATATACAAAATTCTATAACCTTAAGATTTTAGCTTTTTAATTTGATAAAAGGATATTTAATTCTTTTATATATAAATTCAAATCACAAAAAATATAACAAAATGTAAATGAATACAATCTATTTTTTAACAATCACAAAAATCTAACATGCAAACAATAAAATCAAAACTGAAAACAATAGATAAAAATCTGAATGGATGCAACTAAACAACAAAAAATTTACAGTATAATAAAAAGCATCAGCATATTTTTACTATAATACTATGCTATGCCAGATGTATTTTAGTGGAATAAAAAAATGTGTAAACCATAGAAATCAAAGAAAAATGCTACTAAAAATATGTGTTTAAAAAATGCAGCATAAATATATATGCTTATAAACACTAGCCTAACTTCAAATAAATATTAAGATGAAATGGGAAAGATATTAAATAAGCATTTTTACATCGCTAAACAAATTATATATACATTATCAAATAGCTTTGGTTAAAAAACTGATACTGTAACAAATTTATATTTTTAAATAAGTATATTTTTATTAAGTATATTTTTTAATTCAATTCATAAACTTTAGAACATGAAATTCAATACCACAAGTAAAACACTGTTAAAACCAACCAGTATTTTTAATCTATTATAATATGCATTTTCAAATTGTTAGATATGGGAGAAAAAAATAAGATAGATATTTTAGTACAAATAATACAATTCTTAACTATTATTTAAAATGCTTGATAAATAATTTGTTCAAGAGTGTATGGAAAATAATAAAACTTATTTAATTATACAAAAAAGAAAGCTGTAAATAATAAATATCTTCATTCTGTAATTCAACATTACAATGTTTCATTTAAAAAATTTCATTAACATGAATAAGTAAAAATTATATCACTTTTGGAACAAATTTTTATAAAAATAAAAACCCAGCCTAAAATATGCTTGATTATTAGTAAAATCAACAATTCTCAGTTAATGAGGAGGATTCTTTATAATATGCAAAAGCAGAAGAAAAAAAAATGCTTTTTAAAAACACTTAAAGCAATTTTTGTAAAAAGATAATGGTTTCCTGGAAATTGAAAGATAAGGAAAATAATACTTATTAACTCACAAATTTCACAAGTATTAAACACTTCTCCAGTCTCATATCAAGAAATTTTATATCAATAAACAATGGAAGTGTAATAAAAATAAACAAAATGGAAAAATACATGTCTTCAGATATTCGCGCGCTAACGCTACTCTATGCTATTTTAGCAGCAAATTGACATGTTGCTACAGTAACTATGGAAATAATGATAATGCGATGCTTCTAGTTTGCTACACTTGTTTGTATTTCGCTTCTTTAAGCTTCTAACCCAATGTGCAGAATATTAACAGAAATATACATACTAAATATTTCTTTTTAACAACATTAGGTTAAACCTGAAATTAAATGTCAATGATGTAATTAAGCATATGGGAGAAAGTATTATTTTTAAAGCACTCTCCACAGAAATGTACCCGAATATTCATAAAATCTAAATTTTCTTTTACGCATCTCCATATCATTTTAATCATTCTTCGAAACTGATTTCCGTAAACCCAATTCAACGAATGCAGATTTTAACTATGTACTTACTCACACCCAAACCGGTTTGTTTCAATTCGTACACATGGTCTAAGCGAAAGAGATGCAGTGCTTTGAAACTAAAGCAAACTTATTATGTGTATACAGAGCAAATAATTCTTATCTTTCCATTTTCTTTGCAGTATCTTAACACAGTGATAACTTAATTCCCCCACCACTAAACATTGAGCGGTAAACTAACAATCTTATCATTTATTCTATTATCAGTTTATCGCTGCTAGCGGGAATTCTAAATATTTAAGCAGGACTTTCCACGTGCAGTTCTTCGAATCGTATGAAACAGGTAAAACCATGCATCCAGAAATGTGTCAGAAAAAGAAAAATGTATTTTTTTTTCCCCTTCGGCAAGGGGGAGACGGGGTCGAGAGCATCTCTCGGAAACCACTTTGCACATGTTAAATAACTAAACTTAGATTTGGCTAGAACCAGGCAAATTTTGGATCAAACTAGCGTGATTAGGTGGGTATAAAAATCTGAATAACACATACCCCATTTTGGCACAATCTTTAGTCATTTAAGCAAGAAATAGCCATCTATCTCAAAATCGTACACTCATCTCGAAGTCTTGGCAGCCATAACAATGTGGGAGGACCGGAAATCGAGATTCGGTGCATGCGCAAATCGAAAGTTCTCATCGGTCCGCTTCTGTTCTTGGCTGGAAATCGCTGTTTCTGGCTCCATTGTGTGGTAAAAATCAAAGCGACAAACCTTTCGGGAGAAGGATAGATCGTTTTCTTTCATGCACACAACACGTCTCCTGATTTACGCGGGGTATTCCTGCCACGCTCTAGCGGATTTGGAAGAAATGAGAATATGGGCTTTACTCCTCTACAAATAGAATAGGTTTCAATAAAACGATATTTTGTGGAATGTTTATGTAAAAAAAATCTACGAAATGGAATTTTATTTTCTGTTGGGAGCAAGGGTAGGAATAAAATAAACGCTTGTATTTTTTCTTCAAAAGCATATTTTCAATTCTCCATACATTCTAAGGAAATATAAGGGTTTTCAATATAAGGGTAGAGGGATCAGGAAACCTCATTAAAAGTAACAATGAAGGTTTCAAAATTAATTACAGCAGATTCTGTAGTATAATAAAAATTCAATTGTGTAAGATCTTAGTAGAAATTTAAAACAATTATCTCTACTATCACAGCTTTCTCGCAAACTCACAGTAATCACATACAGTATGAGAATACGGATGAAATTTGGCCCACGGAATTATCACCAAATAAGTAAAATTCTATCAAGTTTTGAAGGAAATCCATCAAGAGGCAGTCAGCCTGTCTGATTGTCCGATAAAAAGTGAAAATTATAACTATCAATGTAAAGAGCTATATAGATAACATTTGGTGCGCAAGTTTAGCATATAAAATTCACATCCGCATCAAATGAGGAATCAAATCAAGAGGTGGACCGCATGCCGCTTTATATTTTTTCATGCATAAAAATACAATGTATCAAAAACGTTACAACGTAGATAAAAAATAATTCGGCCCACAGTTTTAACACCTAAAGCCTTAATTCTAATCAAATCTAGAACCAAATTTGTCAAATAACATGCCTGTATTTTCGCTCGTATTTGAATACAATGATTTAAATTAATGAAATATGGCAAGGGATTTTTTTATATATTTTAAATCAAATTTTGATTTCAATCAATCGGAAAAGTTGTACACAATACATGCTCGTTTTTCTGATACGTTTGTCCTTACTGAGATAACAGAGATGAATCCCAAATAAAATGGCAAAGATTGCATTTTAGATTTATGCTAAACATCGATATTTTGTCATTATTGTTCGGTTATACAATTAATACACAAGCATTGGTTTTCTAAATTATTGTACAAAATACACAACTCTAATGAATGAAAGTAAAAATCTGAGCAATCGTGTTATTAGAGAAGCGTATGTAGTCTTCCCCAAGATCCACAATATTGAGCATAGGGAAGGGAAAATAACAGTTTCATTAATTTTTAGTCTAGTTATATTAACGTCTGGTTTTAAAGCAACACTAGGGCTGTTTGGGGACCGGCCTCTTAATTTTGAACCGCAGTCAGATGACGAGAACAACACCTGAGTTAGTACTTCATCTCCAAACTACCACGTCACACCAGCGGGAGGACGTTTGATCCCGACGGATTTACGTGCATTATACCCGCTTACACGGCGGTACTTCGATGTAATCGGGTTTTGGATCTGAAGCCTTCTGGTTCCGTGACCTTACCACTAGGCCACCGAGGCCCCTTTTATAAGGGAGTATGCGAGAAAGTTTTGAGGAGACTTATCAGACTTTTAAAAGGCTGACAAGGGAAAAGTAATTCTAATTAATTAAGAAAAAAGAATCATAGGTAAAAGGTATCCAACATTTAGAAGCGGATAGGTAAAGGCATTGAGGTACTGCTGCGTCCCAATTTTTCTATTGTATAAATGTAATTACTAAGTGTTGCATAATCTAAATTTATCAATATATTTCATAACCTTCCTTTAAGAGTTTTCAATATACAGAGGAAATGCTGAGACAAATGGTAGGTCTTTAGGAGAAAGTTTCCTAGTTGTTCAGCTTTTTGGGGCTGCGCTTAGACAAATCACTTTTATTCAATCCATAGCTTGTGAAAGGAAGAAGGTGCTGTCGGAGATAAATCATTCCAATCCCTTCCAGAAACGGCAGAAGTTGAATTTTTGACTCTTAACCTAGTGATTTTTTTTTCCTTTTTGGCTTTTGAATATATTTTTTAAAAAAAAAAAGAATTATCAATAAAAGTTAATTAAAAAAACGCTGTACTATTTAATTTTTCCATAAATAGATAGAAAAGTAGCATCCCTATATATGTGTTTAATTAAGCTTTAAAGTTTCATTGATTCAAGATTTTTTTTAATTCTTATTCAACCATTAAATTAAATTTAATGGTTGAATTTTCAATTTAGTAACTTTTATATAAAGGAGAGAAAATAATACTAGAAAAATAATCGAAAACATTTATTTTGAAGTTATATCTTTAATTCAAATAAATTATAAATTAATTATTTCTTTGTGAAAAACTCTCATTTACTATATTAAAAACCTTATAATTAGTTCTTACTGATAATTATTAAATTATTCAAAATTAATTTGAAAAGAAAAATTTAGATTTCAAGACATTATTGCCTCATATAAAATTGGCTACAACTCCTGAGTCGCCAATATCAGCATCCTATAGATAATTGGTCAATAAAATGAGTGCTCTTATAAAAATTATATACAGATTTCTAAAAGACTTTTAAATTTCTTAAATGTAATTCGATTCCCTGTAGATGACTGTTTTAGGTGAGATATAATCTCTGATCACATTCAATCATGATCATTTGAGCCTCCAAAGTGATCATTCACAATTCTGTAACCAAATGTTTTACAGACCTGATTGATCATTTCCCTCTAGCTCTATTAAAATATATAAAATTCCATAAGTACAAAATCCCTTACAATTCTTCTAAGACGTCTGTCTATATTTTCGTTACGTTTACGTATTTAGTTATGGTTAATATAACCTTTTATCAGTTTTTGTTGTCTATTAAATTGATTGATTGAACTGAATACTAACTTCCCATTTTGAAAATACTTCCGGACTTCAGATCAACACTCGAGTTTCAACAAATTTGATATTTAGCAGTTCCAAGAAAATGGCGGTTCTTCAGAATAATCGAAACCTAAACCCAAGGTTTTAAAATTATGGAACTTAAACCTAGCCCTCAGTGAAGTGTATAAGAAGTTCTATGTGTTAAATTTCTGTCAAAATATATTTAAATTTATAAAAACCTATATTATATATGTAGGTGATAAAAAAATGTTCGAACCATTTATTAATCACAACAGTTTGGTCTTCAAACTGGGTTCAAATCAATATTCGCTTTAAAAATGTTGCATTTAACTTGTTAACTGGGTATGACGAAATGTTTCAATGTAAAACGGACGAAATATAAGTTAATTACCCGGTTAGCAGGTGAAAACCACCATTCAATTTCAGAGAATTCTTCTTATCTTGTTCTTTGAAGCAAATATACGCGACTAATTTTCAAAAGATTTAATTCATAAATCTTTCCCATTTTCACTTCAACAACTATCAATTAGGAATCGACACATCCGAAATTCTTCGGCATTTAAATAACCACTAATGATCTACTCCTGCCCTGTCGTAGCGTCCGGGGTAAATTAAATGATAATAATCGTCGCAACAGCATTATTATGAGAATTATAGTTGAATTCTAATAGCCCTCACTGGCTACGGTATACCGTTGTGGGCATGTCTCATCATCAAATTGAAGGTAGCAAGTCTTGCGCCATTATTTTATCTACTAGAAAAGCGAGAGTCCATCACCATACCAGAAGTTTGTCATGCTCATTTGGGGAATGCCCTCCTGTAAGATCTTATATCTAAATAAAAAAAACTTTTAAAAATAAAACTGATCGGTAGACTCCACTTCTTTTAGTTGTATATTTAAACACTTTTAAATAATTAATTTTTAATAATTTACATTTATAATCAATCACAATGTATATCAATATGCATATAAATACAGTTAATATGTAACATAAGTTATAGTTAAATTATAGATGTTTAGAGCTCAATTACGAAGAAAGTACTGAGGCAAAAGCAGTGCCTTTTTGTGTTATATACTATTAGAACTTCAGGGACCAATTCATAAAATAAAAGAAAAAATTGTTCACAATCTCTTTATCCGGAATAAAAATGCCCCCTACGATTGAACTAGAACTAAATTATGGAACGGATTATGGATGGTCTAAAATATAATGGATATTTTAACACAAAAAACTATTATGAGCAGTCACATTTTATATGTGACTTTTGACCAAAAGTTTTACACTCTCCGAATTTTCTTGTTGACATCACTTTTATTCTCTTTTTCATAATTTATCTTACAAAATATATTCAAATTGTTTTTTTTAACATACATACTGTTAATGATAAAAATAATCGAGTATAAAAAGAGTTGATTGTCTACGTCGGTCTGGTTTATGTACAATATTGTATGAACCTTTAACTCAACTGAATTATCAAACTTCAATGTGTACAGAAGCCGTTTTAAATGACTCCCCAGCCAAAAAATCATTAAAATCCAGGTGGATAAAAAATCGGATAGCTCAACTTTACACAACTTTTACTACAAACTGACCAATTGTGAATATTTTTAAAAAATATTTGTTCGTTAATATGCCCATTGAATATTAGTCGTTACTCTAATTGGAAGAATTTTACGCTGTGTATGTAGTTTTGTTCGAAACTCTAATCTGAACAGCACACGTTTTCCAAGTACATTTTAAATTATTTTGTTGCAATATGAAATAATTTATTTTATTAAAAATTTAATTTAATTTAGCCTTCTATGTGATGTCATTCTTGCTATAAAAGAAAAGCAAAAATAAACCAAATTATTAGTAATGTGTACACATTTTTTTCTTATTTTCTGTGCTTATTTACATTCAGATAACAAAATATTAAAATTTATTCTTAATTTGTAGTTTTGAAACAGGGGGAAGATTAAGATAAAGAATTATTATGTGTAAATGCTTTGAGAAGCTGAATAAAAGTTGTTTCTTGCTTTCAAAAACAGATTAGGCTTAAGTCTATATTCAATTAAACTTACGCATTTAATCATTTAAATCTCTAGTGTTTTCCTAAATTAGGTGTTTATCGATTTCTTACATTCGAAAAATTGAGGCTTCAATTTTCATGTACTGAATAATTTCTATGAGAATAAAATAAACGAAAAATTATTGATTTGAAATGACAATACGAGGGAATAAAAGTAAACTTGGGGCCAGGGGGGGGAGTAGATGATGAACATAAAAAGAAATCTTTCATATAAAATAAAACTTCTTCCTTTGGGCAAAATACTAATTTTTCCTCTCTTAAGATCAGGTATCCGATTCAATGGAAGGCCTGCCCTAAGGATTACGCTTTTTTTTTTTTTTTTTCTTTTTTTTAGGGTGGGAAGATTTCTGGTCTTTTTGGCGGGAGATAACAAGATCGGCAGATACGAAGCTGGTACTAAGCTTCTTTTTTTCCCCAGCCTTGAGAACAAAGAAAGCTTAACATCATTAAAAGCTTTAAAACACCGAAAGTAAGTTTCTTTCTTTTTTTATTTTTAATATTCCGTCAGTTATAGAAAAAAAAAACTTTAAAAATGAAGTTTAAAATGAAAATAAATAAACATAGAAAGAAATAAGTAAAGCTAGAAAATCGATCTTATTCTTGTAAAATTTCAAAAAAAAAAAAATGAAAGCACCAGTAATTAGCACTGTGTTCGAAGTTGTTTCTAAAATGAATTCTACTGTATTTAATGCTAGTTTAAGTAACTTCATTAAAGAAACGCCCACGCAATGAATTCTTTTTCGTTTATGTTTTCTCTCTCTCTCTCCTGCTAAATAATATCAATTCCTGCAATGTTATACTAACATGACAAATGTAACAGCCCTTGTTATCTAGTATCTCATGGCGATCGATTAAAACACAAAACTTTGAGATAGAAATCTTTTTAAACAAACCTCGTACCTACTTATCTATATAAAATTCCATTAAAGGATACAAAATTATTAGTATGCCACCAAGCTGCCATTAAAAAATTATTAAAGAAACAAAAAACCAGAATTTTATTTCCATTTGGAATAAAGAGGAATCTAAAATAAATGAATATCATAAAGAGTTGTTAAATTTATTTAGACTCATTTTATAGCTCCGCTGTAAAATTCTTAACTTATTAACAAGAAACGATAGACAGTAACATATTAAAACAATAAGATTCAATCACAGTAACCAACAATATATAACGCTAAGTATTTATTAGTAATGAAGGAAAAAGTATTGCCTTTTTTAGGGGTTTTTTATTCAATAATTAAACAACAAAAGTTGGACAGTATAACGGCAATGCTCCTCAATTCCGTTGAATAACAAATGCTTATCTCAAATAAAAGAGACTGCCAAAACAACAGTTTTTATTCCAATTTATCTCTAGGAAACATTTTTAAGGCAGCTACACTCGAAACATATTTTATAAAAATATATGTCCTTAAAAAAAGTCTTTTGAAAGACAAATATTCTACAATTTATTTGTTCATAACAAGGAAGAAAAACGACATTTCTTGGCAAGATGGTAGTCATTATTTGCTTTGCCATCCAAATTCTTAGGATATCAAATAAAAGTTAAAATAAAGTTTAGAAAGAATTGGGCTTAGGTCTTATTCTGTAAGGTCATAGGTTTCCAAAATAAAAATCCCCTGCATTAGCTGCGGAGGCGGAGTAAATAATCGGCCACTTGCTGAAAGATTTCGATCTCGATCAATCAATTTCTTTCAGGAAGGGGGAGTTAGAAATAGATAGCCGGATATACATGAATTGAATTTTTCCGATGCAGACACATATGATGTAGGTGAATTTCAGAGAAAAGTGTTCGAATGCAGGGAATACAAAATAGCGGAGAATAAATTCAAGAGGTATGAATTTTACAAAAATGCCGGTTGTTAAACCCGGTGGTGGTTGAAATTAAAATACTTTTATGTGTTACATTTTTAATGAAAAACTAATTTTGTATAAACTTTTATGAACTAAACTATATTTTGATTAATCTGTACCACTTGATTATTTGCCCTTGGTCACTTGAAGTTCAACATTACGACCTTTCTCACTTTCAGTTATTTCAGGAACCATTAAACTATAGCAAACCAATAAATGTCCAAAAGATATGCCATAGAAATTTCAAAAAATGGTCGTAGAATAGAAAATAACCTTGATGTTACTATATTTCAAAATTTTCTGTGTTAAATTTTCAAACATTAATCAGAACTGTAGAAAAAATTGAATAGAAATGAATTTAGTATCATTAAAAAGACAAAAAAAAATCGAATTTTCAGGTGATATTAAAATATTTCTTGAAATTCAATTTTTTTAAAATTGCTACTGAAGAACGGTAAAATTTCTAATTAATTGAATTTTTAATTTTGCACTATGAAAAGTTGACAATATTCTTTGGATTGCCTTAAAGAATCATAGTACAAAAATTTGAAATCGTTTAGAAGAAATATGGAACATATGTGCATAGCCACAATGACTTTTATTTTCTTTGAAATTGGAAACACGTACACATAGTGGCACTCGACTGCAAAATGGAAGTGAAAAAAAGCAATCATCTATACAATTCATGGGTGTTTGAGTGAGGTGGAGAGTTCGACATAAATTATTTTTCCCTTTGAATTTGCCACTTCTATTTTAAGCAGAAAATATTTATAATGATAATGTTTATAAGTTTTTAAAAGTTTTAGAGGGAGGTATCTGACCTAATAGTCCAATTATTGCGGGACCTATATATGCGACTAGTCTTTAAAAGATGCATTACTTAGTTAGCATCAAATAGATTAAAAAGATAGGCAAATTTCTTTCTCTGTAATTATGTCATTATTTAAATTTGTATTTTTATATATTAATTAAAATTTAACGATTAAATTTGTTAAATCGGAACAAATGTGTCGTTCCGGTTCTGAAAGGATTAATAAGTCAATTGTAACAAAGCGCGTACAGTGAGCAACTTAATTAACGTGGTTATGTAATTAGAATTGTACTAAGGAGAGAAGAAAGGCTGAGTATCTAGGACAATTCATTGTCAATTAGGTTAAATTTATTTCTACCTTTGATTCTTAACTGAGGGATATTTAAAGAACTTTCTAGTTCGAGGTTACTGTTAAATTAGGAAGGAGTGAGTGAGTATAAAAGTAGTGTTAACATATTGCTGTAAATCTGATAGAACCGGCATGAACATACTTTGCTGGTTTCTGGTAAGCATTGAATTGCCAATGCAATTTTGATTACCATAGGATTGAGCAATTTTGTTATCAAAGCTACCATATATGGGGTGTCGCAAGTCAAAATACCATTCATGAATATCTTTTACATTCTAATTTTGTGATTATCTGATGTGTATTTAATCAGGATTTCAGTCTTGGTGCCTTTATTCATTCAAAAAATCAAGACTCCAAAAGGAATTTCGACATGAACGCCGATTTATTAAAAGTCATTTTTTCATCACAAGAGCAATGATGTTTTAAGACTGCTATTTTCATGTAAGATAGTTTCAACACATCATATTGGCCGACAAATGAAGGAACAGTTTCATACTCACTTTGGTCGAGTTTTTTCAAGTTTCCTAGATGCCTGAGATGCTTGTTCTTCATACACTTCTTGCGGCTTCTGGTTGTCTGGAATCCTAAAAGATAATAATTAGAGAGAAAGTATACTGACTTTGCCTGAATCTAAAATAAGCATAACTTGTTATATTGAAGCAATTCCTAAAAATTCCTGACCAATTATGATTGAGCTTGATATAACATTTCAACTAATGATTGAAGCACATTGAATAAATGTTATAATTAAATAATGTACCGTACTTTCCTTTTTTAATGTGTCATATTTTTACATGTGTGCGAAATTTCAATATTTTTTAATTGCTGCAATTTTTTTCCTCACTATCTTTTTTATGTATATAACTAGTTTCATCTAAATATTTCATTAAAAACGGGATATGTATAAGTGTGAAGAGGATACATTTATTTATAAAGACTTTATTCATAAATTTGAAGCTGTATATATACATATATTAATTCTGCAAGACAAAAAATTAGAGAGTGAAAGTCATTGAGCGACAGTCATTAATAAAGATTACTTCTTTTCTTTTCATCCAAAACCTTTCATCCAATATTCCTTTTCCTTTGTGTGTCTCAATAATTAATTTACATATTCACTGACCATATTTTTGACTATAGAATTTGATCTTGCAATTTTTTTTATATCTAGAATTTTGGTTTAAAAGTACAACGAAGAAAAAGTGAAGCCAAATTAGACACTTATCTAGGGTTAATAATCTGAAAGGGTACAAAATTTAATGGCCTTTTCACTAAAAAAATATTGATTTAAGCAAACATAACCACGTTTGAGCCTTATACTATCATAATTTATAATCGCATTAAATATTTGTCTTAATATATCAGTTTTAAATAATATTTTATGGTCTTTCTACTGAAAAAGTATCGATAGAAACAAAAATAACCGTGTTTAAACTTTGCACTATCATAATTTATAATCGCATTAATGATCTGTAGTAATATATTAGTTTTAAATAATATTTATAACAACAAAAATTTTTATTTTAGTTCAGAATTGCAATTTTTATTTGTAAAAAAGTAACAAATTGACTGTCTCTCTTTCATGTAAATTCATGTTTAAATTCTCGGTGCCGTTAAATGCCGTATAATATTCTCAAAGAAAAATGATATTTTAAAGCACTTTATTGTTCGCTGTAGTTGCTATTTTATTAATGATTATATAATACATATTCCTCATTAAAAGAAATAAAAATGAACTTTAAAAAGATGTTGCCACATATGTACGGCAAAAAAAAAAAATTACGATTGTGTAATAAGATCCTAATTACATTAGTAACTTTTTCAATGATTATACCAAAAAAAAAAATTCCACCTGCTTTTTTTTTGTCTCTGTTTCATGTTTCTGTTATTAACACATATTCGAAACAGTATTCATAAAATACGAGATTACATTACAATAAATGATGGTGATTTCTTTAAAATAAAACTGTAAAAAAATGTGATCGATAGAAAATTGCATTTGCATTGATCCAGAATAAGATTGAATAAAGGGTGTCTGCCTAAGATCAATCATATCAAGAAGGGAAAGAATTTTATTGATTTTTTGGAACTCTCTCTATAGTTTTCACTGGGCACGCACAAATCGGAGTTTATCGCTTCTTCTCAATGAAGTAAAGACAAAAGATCTTGGGAAAAACTTGAAGCGATAAAGCGGAGAGATAAAGAATTACCATTTGAATCAATGGAGCTGAAGTATCCTGGTTGGTCCAGTCGGTTTAAATTACCCGATTGTCACATTTTGTAAGTAATGGCATTGGAAATAAAATAAGAACAATAAAAAAACATTCTACTAAGGGAAAAAATGAAAAAAAAAATATTTAAAAAATTACAAATTTGTTGCCCTATAAAGACTAACAAGTAATGTTCTTAACAACCATAAGTCACTAAGAAATCAATTCGTCATGTTATATAAACGAGAAAAATAAACACACGGACATAATAAATAATAAACGAATTTAACATTTTATTAAAAAAATTATTCTATGTTGGATAGTAAATTCATTCATGATATAAGCAGATATATGCAGTTATTTTGACAAATGCCGCCTTAATATTTTTATTATAAAGTGCTTTAAGATTATTATCGGTTATTAACAAATATAAGAAAATTATTCTATTCCATCCTTCAAATTAAAAAAAATTACAATTTTTAATAAATTGAAATGATTTGATTAATATATTTTGTAAAGATGTAAAGTATATTAAGTTATTAAAACAATAATGATTAAAATAGAAAGACATCAAATAAATATTTTAACCATTAACCACTTGCCGGATCTCCTTTATAAATCAAATAGGGTCGTGATGGTCTGGTGATAGTCACGGCAATAGTAACCAGGTCAAAGGGGGTACAAATGTCCTAGGTACTAGTCTTAAGGGAAACAAACCGTTAGTGTGTTTAGGCCTCTTTGAAGTCAAATGTAATGAAGATGAAAAAAAATAAAATCATGCTCTGGACACCATTTACCTCTAGAAATCACTAGCGAAAGTGGGGGTGAATTAATCATATATATACCCTCAGAGCTCCTTTCACCAGTCTTACGCCATTTATTCGAGTTTGAATACAGACACTCGGGTTACCCTTCAGGTGCCGTGCCCTCCTCCCCCACTCCCTCTCATCCTACCAATGTTCAAAATAACAAGGTTCGTCCCAAAACAGCCCTTGTTTTGCTTCAAAACGAAATGAATTTTTATCAATCAAATATTTATTCGCTTTAAAAAGATTTGAGATTCTTCAGGGAACTTGACTGTTTTCATTTTTCTATCGAATTTACTATCATTCAAAACGTAAACATGTACACGTATTTAATTTCCTGATTAGATATTTAGGTGTGGATGAAAGATTAAAATGTAGTAAAATTTAGTATCCTTATTAATTAAAAAAGGAAAAGGAAGTTTTTTTTTTTTAAATTCTTACCTATCTTCAAAAACGTGATTTCCCTAACCTTTTCAACTCGACTTATACGTTATGTACATGCCACCTGAAATTAATTTCTTTGCTACTTTTACAGACTGTTACTGGAACTCTTTTCTCTCTCCGAAATTTTGTTCTGACACTTTTCAAAAGGAGAATTTTGGACAATCTCCGTAGCTGCAGCTATCTGACACACGTCAAGAAAATTTATTGGAAATGAATAACGCCTTCCACGTATATCGCTAACTTTTGAGCTTTCACATTAAGAACAAGTAAAGGCGAATGTGAAATATGAATGAAAATTAATCTTAGAAGGAGCAATTTTAAACTACCTGCATTTTGAGTTGAATAGGAATATCAATTCAAAATGCTTTCCTTCTAGGTTATTTATTTTTCAAATTCTAGAATTCAAAGGGAACATCATCACTCTTTTTGAAAAATAAGTATTAGAAATTCAGTGTGTTACCGTTAAGCGCGTTATCTTTTGAAAAAGGTTTTGCCGCAAATACTGACAGTAAAAAGCTGCTGATTTGCTGACAGATTTCATTTATTAGATTTATGTCGTAATTCAAAATGACGGAAGCGCTATTAGCAAGTGATCCCAAAGTATTGATTAGATGTATGATTAAATAAATGAAAAAGCACCTGTTACAATCTCAGTTTCGTTGTTTTGTAAATAGCATGAATATCAGCAATATATATATATATATATATATATATATATATATATATATATATA
>JAOUZG010016694.1:1664267-1694021 GCA_026289955.1 Argiope argentata | reverse complement strand
ATATATATATATATATATATATATATATATATTATTTCTTTCTTATTATTATCATTTCATTGTATAAATGATAGAGAGAAATATGACATCCATTTCATAGGTTCCATGCCCTTTAAAAATGAGATAAAGACTTCTTTGTTTTTTAATACTTCTTTTGCCAGAATTCAAGCCTATGGTTCGTATTTGCTATCTAATTTAATAACTCCTTTTTGACTATATTTTAACAATGATTGATCTAATTAAATAGTAAATATAAATCACAAATGTGAGTTAAATGACGTCAGCTGCAACCAACATGTAAAACTATTCATTCTATTAGATGTGAGGACGCACGCATAAAATTTAAAGACGTGAAAACATTTTAAGCTAGAGATTTTATCAGATCAATCAATAGTGATAAACAAAAGCAAATGAGAAACCACTTTGATTTGAAATATTCTATTATTTGAGCTCTAACAGTAAATAAAAGTACTTAATGGAATATTTTCTGTTTGTCATTAATCAAAGTTGCATTCCTTGATTTGTTTTCCTACTTTTCTATTTCACGGTGGTATGAAGAAGGTATTTGAGAATGGATCGAGTTCCGCAATAATCACGCAGCCGAAACGATATAGCGTGGTCTCTAACCAAACATCACATTCATCCAAGTGCTAAAAAGGATTCTCAAAGTGAAAATCCAAGCTTGTTATTAATTAGTCCCACTGCCTATCTAAAATTATATATATATATATATATATATATATATACCCCAAAAATACAAGAGTTTGCTTTTGATTTTTCCATTAAAGGGTAACACTCAGAAATGATAATGGTTTTTAACTAGCTCAAAATAGAGGAAAAGATTGATTGTTTGCAATTATTGTGCCTGCCTATTTGTGGCACTGAATTTGGACAAAATTATGAGTGAAATGCTGGCATAATTTAAGAAAAGTGACTGTTATATTTTTAAAAAAAGAATTCATCTTTTTATTCTATGCGTAGATCAAAGAAAAGAGATTGAAAATTGAGATTTTTAAAAAATGCAGAGAATTTTTTTTTTCAAAATGTCAAGGTAACAAAAATTATCTTCAAACCTAATGATCTCGAAGAATATATTTAAAGATCTAATGGGCTAAACATGAGTAGAAATACGCAACATCTTGAGAACTACGTCCTTTAAAAAAATGACAAAATGAAGACGGTTTTAAACGATACAATTATTTAATTTTTGAAATGACAAATGTTCATAGAAGTATTAATTAACGAATTGCTTAGTTTCTTTAAAGAAATTTATAACATTCAAAATTCTCAAAGTAATTATATTTTTTAATACGTCTCTCTTCTGAATCAAAGATTAATTTTTAGATAATAGCAATCCAAGCAAGATATGGCCGAGATAATCCAAACGATATGTAGGAGCTAAACCGTAAACATACATACATATCTTTAAACGAAAAATAGCTTTAAAAATGACTTGTTCGCTTCAAAAGCTTATTTAATTCAAGGCGGCGTTCATAGATACGGAGGCATCAATTTCGAAGACTAAATAGCGTGCTTTTAATAGCTATTAAAGTAAAATAATTATTTACCTCGTCGTCATTCGGTGTAAGTATTCGTGAATACTTTCATCATTCAATCTAAGGTTTCTCAGGCTTTTTCCTTTTGTAACCTTAATTTTATCCTAAAAACATTCCCAAAATTACTTAATAATTTTTATGAAAACAAGTAATCAAATAGCCTTTGATAATAAATTCAGTATAAAATATCTGTTCTGTAAATTTGAATGAAATTTTTTTTTAACAATTTTTTCATGCATATTCTGAAGAATAGAAATGATAAAGACTACTGTAAAGTTTTTTATGACTTCAATATTGTTTTATAAAAACAATATTTAAAAATTTGGAATTGTAACCGATAGCTCAAGAAAGTTTGACTTAGAAAGATTCAAGCTTCAAATTTGAAAGAGATATAAGTGATAAAAAATAACTGAATAAATAAATATTCATATTTACACTGAAGTGACAAAAATCATGGGATGACTGTTAATATTGTGTCGGTCCTCTTTCTGCCCGGCGAAGTGCAACAACTCGACGTGTCATGGAGTCCACAAGTCGTTGGAAGTCCTCTGCAAGAATATTGAGCCATGCTGTCTGTATAGACGTCCATAACTGTGAAAATGTGGATGGTGCAGAAGTTTGGGCACGAACGGACCTTTCGAGGATGTCCCATAAATGCTCGATGGGATACATATCGGGCGATCTAGGTGGCCAGATCATGCGCTGGAATTGTCCGGAATGTTCTTCAAACCAATCGCGAACCTTTCTGGCCCGGTGACATGGCGCATTGTCATCCATAAAAATCCCATCGTTGTGTGGGTACGTGAAGTCCATGAATGGCTGCAAGTGATCTGCAAGCAGCTGAACATAACCATTTCCAATCAATGATCGGTTCAGTTGCACCAGAGGACCGAGTCCATGCCATGTGAAAACAGCCCACACCATTATGCAGCCACCACCAGCTTGAACAGTGCCTTGCTGACACATGGCTTCGTGGGGTCTGCGCCACACTCGAAGTCTACCATCAGCTCGTAACAACTGAAATCGTGACTCATCTGACCACGCCACGGTTTTCCACTGGTCTAGGGACCAGTCGATATGCTCACGAGGCCAGGAGAGTCGCTGCAGGCGATGTCGTGCTGTCAGTAAAGGCACTCGAGTCGGTCTTCTGCTGTCATAGCCCAAGGAAGACAAATTTTGCCGCACAGTCCTATCGGACACGTCCCTCGTACGTCCCACATTAAATCCTGCAGTTATTTGACGAAGTGTTGCGTGTCTATTAACATTGACCATTCTACACAGACGTCGGCGGTCTCGGTCGTTAAGTGCAGGTGGTCGCCCACTGCGCTATCCATGATGGGATGGGATGCCTGAAATTTCATACTCTCGGCCCACTTTTGATACTGTGGATCTCGGAATGTTGAATTCACTAACGATATCCGCAATGGAATGACCCATGCGTCTAGCTCCAACTAACATTCCACGTTCAAAGTGTTAATTCTCGTCGTGCCGCCATAATTCCCGAAAAACCTGTTCACATAAATAACGAACACAAATGAAAGCTCTGGAAAACGAACTGCGCATTTATACGTTTTCGCTGCGATACTACTGTCATCTGTATATTTTCATATTGCTATCCCATGACTTTTGTCACTTCAGTGTATAACAGAATTAATGATGATAGAGTCCGGAAATGTAATTGTGAATAATGAATAATTGGGAATGGTGTATATAGTACCCATTTGTGAAGAATGAATAAATTCGGAATCAAGTATTTTCTTTAAGGCAATCAAGAGGGAGATAAATAACACTTTATCACTTTCTTCAGCGTTGTCTTCTAGAGTTTGTCTACTTAAAACTGTGTTAAAAATGAAAATAAAACTTTCTTTATTTTTGTTCTTACATTGGTTAAATTCAAGATTAATTGCTAAGTTGTATAGATTTTTTTTATCTTCAGAATACAACGATTGCAAGAAAAATGCAATTTTTTTTGTCCCCCCCTTATAAACAGAATGGTGAAATGGATGCAGTATTTCTCTATATTTTTTGTATGCAAAATATTATACAGCTTTACAATAAAAGGAATGATTTTTTAATATTATTTACATTAGAAAAACAACAATGAATTTTTAAGATGGGCGAAGTATTATACTTGCATGGTAAAGCGTATAGGCTGACATTTTATCTGTAAAAAAATCCTTCTAAATGCTATAAAGGGCTGTTTCTTAACCACTTTAAAATTCACGAGAAAAGAGCTTCAGTGATACCATTCATAATTCCGTAAATTTTTTTCAAATTTTCAAATATTTTTCAGAATATTTTAAGCATATTTTGCAACAATTTATTGCTTTATTTACTATATTTATACTCATACACATCGTAACAATATTAAATACATTTTTTATGTGCATGGTATTGCTGCAATATAATTAAAAGTAAATTTTAAAAAGTGAAATAAAAATAAACAAATGAAAATAAAAAATTCTCATGCAGCGATATTTTGGACTAGAAGTTCAAATCTCCTTTATTTATTAAGGTATGTGATAAATTCAGGATAAATTTTTTGAAAAATAATGTTAAATGTTTTTATTTTTGCAGTTTTATATAAAATAGAATAACCATTTAGTTTAGAAGTTTATCAAATAGAATGCTCAAAATGTTGCTGATATATTAAGAAATACATTATTCTTTTCAATTCATTAAAAAAAATTATTATATGAAATTTGAACAAAAAATATGCATACGATTTAAATTTATGAAGTTTGCTGTCGGAAATTTGAATTTAAAAAAATGGCTTTTAAAAAATGCAAAGTATTATTAAAACACAATCTAGGCAAATACAAAAATGAGTGTTACTTCCCAAAGAAAGAACTCTGAAGTAAAACTGAAATGGTTTTGTATAGAAAGAACTCATGAGAGAATAAGAATATTAAATACTAAAATATTCGACACTTTCTAAAAAGAAAAAAAGACTTTTCAACGAATTCAATTACTTACCTTAACAGCATTGCGAAGAAACTGACTTTTTATTGTTTTTCAAAGTTTTAAGCCAAATTCATTGAATTAAAATAATAATTTTTTTTCCTATTAATCTTGCGTTTCAGAGAAGGCAAGGAGATTTTTGATGCTTTTAGACTTTCTCCTTCCTTGAAACCATGCTTATTGTCTCCTTTTTATATCAAGAAAAGTTCGATTAAATTTCACAAGAGAATATTATAATCCTTTTTTTTAGAGAAATAGTCGAGCTACCTTGTTAAATTTAAATTATGAAGCAAAATTCTCTGAAATACTCGGGCAAAGATCACTCAAAGATTCTAATTAAATAATGTACAAGTAAAGACAATTCAGAAATCTAATCCGTAAATGAAAGAAGAAAATGAAATTTTTGAAACTATTTTAAAGATGAGAAAATTAATTTCCATCGAAACGCTCGGAAAACATCTCACGAATCTATTTAAAAGCATGCAAAGCATGCTTTATATTGCGACATCGCATCCGCATGAGGAGAATTGGCTCTAATTGAAATGGAAGCATGCTTCGTGGAATAGAAAATTAAAATTAAATTCGGCAATATCTGATGGAGTAGCTTTAAGTTTGAAGACACCTTTCGTATTCCTTTTCAAAAGGATATCATCTCCGAATCACATATCGTAATTATTCATCATATTTTCATTCTTTTGATCTTTTTATCTATTAAAAAGTCGGAAAGATAAACTGAAATTTTCATTAAAACTTCAAAAGAATTTATTTAATTAACTGGTCTGAATTTACTCCATTAATGATATTTATTAAATCCATCAAAATATTGTTCAAAACGGTAATATCCAACTTATTTAGAATTGGGAACTTGTTTCTACATTCAGAAATATCAGTAAAGATTTTTTTTCACTCTTCTAATATTTTATTTGTAATATTTGCTTAAATTATTAGTTATTTATAAAGAGTTTTTTAATCTTCAGAACTAATGTTAGAGAATAGTTTGAATGAAGGATAAAAATATTTTATGTAAAATAAGTGTGAAGACAATTATCCTCGCTTCATGCACGTCTAATTCGCTTTAAAACAATCGCTCTTCTGTGTTTCAAAGTAAGGCAATTATGTATGTATGATATTTAGATTTTTTTTCAATAATTTAATGAAATCTTAAAAGAGCATTTTATTCACTTGCTTCTACGCTCAATAATTATTTAAGCTATAAATTTTGCAAACTCTATTATTATCTTTCCTCTAAACTGTGCGTCCTGAGCACGAGCAAGCAATACGAGCACGATGATTGTGCAAGATATCATGTCTATAAATTAATATTATGTTGACCTCTTTTCGTGTTAGAAAAAAAATGAGTAACGTGATTATAATTTCATAATTTACTTAATTAACGTTTTAAATAAAACTGTCCAAGTTTTTGAAAATAAATATGCGCTTATAAAGAGTCGTTATCAAAAGTAACACAAAAAAAAAGAATGCGGAAAAGAGTGGATTTCAGGAAATTTTCACTTCCAAAAAAGGAAATTGATAGATCGAAAATAGATATCTGTCTCTTCAATATTGGGAAAGGGAAAATTAAAATTGAAAATATTATTTTTTGATTCATTAATAAATTGTTCAAGTTTTTACTGAATACTTTCACAATACCTTTAGCTCTTTATTTTTCAATAAAACGTTAATGTCGTTAAATCTATTTAAATTTAAGTATAATCTTCCGAATAGCTGAGAACAACGGAGGGTAGACTTGCAAGAATGATCTTTTCTCTAAAAGGAAAAAAATCTGAAGGAAATTTTTAAAGAAAAGTTTTGTTATTGTTACTTTTGAGTGTGCTTTTTTTGATGAATTAATCCGTTACTTCTCACAACAGAGGATATTTCTTTTCAAATACTTAACTTATAATTTTTTTTCTTTAATTGTACCCTTTGTTCTTAACTTTAATATTTGATACATTAATGAAAGCAAGGTTCTTCTCCTAGCCTTAGCATCTAAGGAAGTTGAATCCCCATCGTCGCGGCAGCATTCGGAAACTGAGCGTAGTGGAATTCTAATAACCATATTTGGCCCCATTTCAACCCCATCCGCAGGGAATACATTCCATTACCTGAGTTTAGAATCCCATCCCATTTCATTATAATGATCTCCAGTGGAGTTATTTAATAAATTAATTTATTCATAAAATAGATATTTTTAATTAATAAATGACTTAACCTTCCTAGATGGTCATACTTAGAAGTGCTAGCAGCTCTTAAATAACAAAGAATATTAACCCCTTAACTGCCTTTTAATTATCTAATTAGATGACACTTCTCTATATGTTTTCCTACTGAATCAATTCAGAATCTGCAAAATATTTGTGATGTTTGTGGATCATGTGTAATTTCTGAAAATGATAATATATTTTAGTAATTTATTTCAACTTTGAAGTTAAAGAAGCTATAAAACTCGTGAGCATGGCAATCAAGGGAGTTCAGTTTTAATTTTTTATGCTAAAAAAAGAAACGACCGTTTATTATTTTTCAAAATTCAAAGAAAGAGAAGGAAATGCGATTGATAAAAGTTATCTAAGAGATAACTTCTTAAACAGGATTTTCCAGGATCTGCATTTTCCTAAAATAGCTAGCTCTCCAAAGTTTCCAAAGAGGCTACTATTGGGGTAAACAAAAAAGATATCAAGGACTTATGAAATGTCCAACTGGGTCGATGGGTTTCCTTTTTGGTACACTCTTTCTTTATCACTTGAAAATAAGTAACTTGATGAAACACTAAATTACTCTAGACATCGTGTGATTCATCTTGAGAATAAAGATGAGAGGCCTCTTTATGCAATGCAATCATCTAGCATTCAGCCGAACTGAAAACTGAAATGAGGTGGAATTATACTTCGGGTAACATAAAATATCATACTAAAGCTATCCGGAATCTTTCATTCAATCCCACTTTTTAGGGATTTTTGTTTTATTTCTTATATCGCCATAAGAGTAATTTGTAAATAAATAAATATCAATTCATCGATACCAACTTGATTTTCAAGCTATTTTTTTCTCTCTGATTTCTAGAATTAAAAAAATATTTTTCATTATAGCCAACATAGTTTGCATAAATAAGTATCTTTAATATTTTCTTTAGATGCTGGTAGTGACATATAAAATGCAAATATATATATTATAATTTCATTCAAAATAAATAAAAAACCAAATTTTGAAAACTATTGGTCAATAGACTTGCTTTGGCTTAATGTTGTAGCACAGGGTAGAAAATAGAATATGTTTTTAGATATAGGACTTATTCTTAAATATACCTCTTCATGAGACAAGTTTACCCTAAATCTTGATGTAAAATTATATCATCAAATTAAAACTTTACGTTTCTAAGTTACGATGATCACATCAGAATTCAGATTAAGCCTACAGTGGACCGTTGGTCAAAATAAGTCTCGAAACTTCCTTTTCTTCTTTCCCAACTTTTCAACTCAGTTTATTTTTGTTAGTTTGAAATTTAATCTTTATATAAGCAGTTTTAAGAAAAAATTCTTTATAAAAAGAAATATAACTTTTTCTTGCTAATAATTTTGTCCAATTTGTTAAATAAGTTGGATTAAGCATATCACGTGTAAAAAAATACAAAATTAAATTTTTAAAAAGTAATTTTTAATATTTTCTAAATTATATTTATTTATAGGATCAAATGTATTTTGAAACTATAAAGTATCATTTTTTTTAGAATTATAAAGTAACAAAATAAATATTTCAAGATGTAATTAATTTCAAATATTGCTGGAATAATGTTACAAAATTTAATTAAAACTTGATTTCAATTTGAGTAATTTCAAGTGCATAGTATTTATAATTAAATGACACAAAAATAAATAACTCTGGAAATGTTACAAAGAAAAATATCTGGAGACCTAAAGGATCTCTAAAAGTGAGGAACTCCTTGGCACATTCTTTTCTTAGCTTATTTAATAATATGATCCTGGATCACCTTCATACGAACACACAGGTATGTATGGCTAAGCTGAATGTTTTACATTTTGAAAATATAAAAAATTGAAATTCATCAAATTCTCGAGGTCAATTTAAACAAAAAAAAATGTTTACTTTGCTGACTGTGAATAAGGTGTACACAACATAAGAAAGATGTCGTATCTCAGACTCGAGTCCAAGTAGTTGTCAAACAAGTAAACTAAGTCTTCAGGTGTACAGGAAACCATCGGAAAAAAACAAATTCTTCGGCGAATTACGAAAACCAGTCAGTTTAATCTTCAAGATGCTTAAAGTTCGGCATGTAACAAAGACCAGACAATTTTATCTTCATTCATCTAGTACTCAAAAAAAAAAAAAATGTAGGTGCACACTCTCGCCAAGGTGAGGAATTCGTCGGACTCAGGCTTGTCCCTGCACTCGTTATCAGTGAGGGTTCGCCGGTGGTAATAAATTGTGTCAATCTCCAGGAAGCTACGTGTTAAAGAAAAGCCGCTAGGAAAGTAAGTTCGCCTAAACAGCTAGGCTGCCACAGTGAAAGATATCTGACCACTGAAATCGAACTAATAATAAAAAGCTGACAATTATAAATTATGTAATGGTATAATTCTGTTCTTTTGCCAAAAATATGTAACATGAAAGATTATTAAAAGCAGTATTAAAGAATTTTTAGTCTTATACCAATGCTGCAACAACTGGGGAAGGTATATGGATGCTTCATGTTTCCACTGAGACAGACAGACATTTCTCCTTTAGGAACAAAATATTACATGTGTCTTCTTAAATTCAAATCCAAAAAAGGAGCGAAATAATCAAATTTTGGCCTTGTTGACAATTTAATTCGTTCGTCACTGCCTTTGGATGAAATAAAAGTATTTGCTTGAAAAACTCACTTAGATTTATTTCAAAAAGAATCCATGCTTATTTCTCCACCAGTTTTTTGTTGTTTAAATTCATCATGTGAATGAACTGTATCTCTTCTAATGAAACTTTGTGGCATAGATATGCGTCAAAGAAAATATATTAATCTAGACATCTAAATTACTTTGGTAAAACAGCTTTTCAAACGAACATTTCAGCCTTTAAGTTTTTAGTTGCTATACATAGACAAATAATTTATTGTATGCAACTGTACATCACTATTTAATAAAACTTCAGTGTAAAGAAGATTTAAGATTCTCTTACTGTTTTATTCTCAAAATAATAGCATTTCAGTGAAAAATAAAATGTATTGTTTTAGAGGAATATGAAAATCTAACGTCTATATAATTTCTCGAAAATGGCTGTAATCCATCACATTATTTAAAAAATATCTGCACGCACAATTTTTTTTAAGCAGAATTTTTTTCTCGTAAAAACAGCTTAGTTAGAGAAAACCTAAGACAAAATACAAAGCCATTTTGGAGAGCATCATTTTCTTTTGTTCTCTTTGAGTCAGGTATTCTTAAACTGGATCCCGACCCTCTCACATCGCTTTTTCTTTTTCTGTTCTTTTCTTAACATTTTTTTAAAGATAAGATAATCATCTTCACTCGCAACCTTTCACACACACACAAAAAAAACTCATTGAATAGTGTTCCACAATTGATTTTTTTTTCTTATTTAAACCGTGATAAATTTAATTTTCTTATTCGTTTCAAGTTTGAAACTGGAAATTTGCATTCTACCTGAAAATGTGTTACGACTTAATTAATAAGAAATCCTAGTTTAAATCAGCATCCATCAAAGTGCATCCTTGACAAACCTTTTCAGGACGATTCAAAGGCCCTTCAAAAAATAATTATAATAAATCTGATTTTCATTTTTAATGGTGTTTAAGTGCTTGTAATAACATGTTTTGAATTTTTATTGAATATAAAGAGCTTTTTTTTCATTCACTTACTTAAAATTACATAATCAACTTTTTTCGCAATCCGTTTTGATACAAGAAGGTCACAACCGAAACGCCATCACTACTTTTCTACTTCGGAATAGTAAATGATCAAAAACTTCAAGCGCCTTACTTTTAATTCCTCCGAGTTTTTTATATAGTTCAAGCTATTCATCTATTTATGAAAATACTTTTAATTGCAATCTTCTTTAATTATAGGACATTTGAAACATAATTCAATTTGTTTGCATATCTATCAATATTACATGAATGTGTGAAAACATTCCTTTCTTTTATGAATTAAAATTAGTCTTATTAAAACTTGTAACAATTTGACTAACGAATATATTTCCATCGTCCTATAATCAAATGACTACTGTTCTAATCATTACTATAAAAAGTTCATAAAAGACGCAAAAAAACAAACATGGGATACTTTAGCAAATCTTTTTTTTTTTTTGAAATCTGGTTGCTGTTTAGTCTTATTAAAGACTTAAATATCAAACAGTGCGATAGCAAGCGCATGCCAAGAAGTTAAATGAGGTTTCAAAATTTCGAGTGAAGTTGCTTTTAAAAACTCATAAATATTCTATTTAAATGTTTTTAAATATACTTTCAAAATAAGTATAAAAGATATTCCTTCTAAGATATACACTTACAATTAGAAGAAATGCTTTAAATGTGAAGAAAAGAAAATTATTTTGTGCTTTTAAGTCAATAAATATATGTTCGAGAAAAAAAATGCTTACTTCTTACGAATACTTGCGAAAAACTTTAAATAAATTTACGAAAATAAATTTTTTATTCATTTCACAGGTCTATTCATCATCTTTTAAAAACAATCTTATCATACTAGAATTCAAAACAAAAAATATTCTTTCCACTCATCTTGGGCTAAAATTGACCGAATTATAAAGTATAACTGCTTAGAATTTTAGTTTGACTAAAATTCTAAATATAAGTATAACTATATAAGTATAACTAGAGTACGTATAAATATTTAAAAATATTTTACTATCTGCGTCGAAAAAAATACAAACATTATTTTGCTCGAGTTGCCCGTTGATTAAAATATTGAAATTCAAAGCATCATAAGTTAGTCAGTTTTTGCTGCAGAAAATGCAGAACCTTTTGTTCCAGAACTTTTTTTCTTGAAATATTAGTGTGTAGAGGATATTTTGCTAAATGTAACGTACAGGTATAATATAAAATTTTAGATTTCGTCATTTTCTTATTCAGAAATATATTCATTGACTCAAACAATATGACATATAACTCTTTTTGTAATTTAAAATATTTTTTAAACAAAGGAAATGTCTCTCTCTAACGTTTTAGAAATTATCTAGTCTGCCACTATTAGATTGGATACTCTATTTCTCTAATATGCTTTCTTATGAATTGCATTATTCAATTTTTTTCAATTAAGTCAAATTCAATATATTTTTCTTTATTTTGTTTCGACTATTTAAGGGTGAGGTGAAAAATTATCATGCTACATTTCAAGAAAGTGATTGGATCAATATATTTTAGACGTGAACGTTCATTTTATCAAAGATTTCCTGTAACACTTTACAACAATTTGAAATGTCCCGAAAGTATTTATTATTTCTTTTATATGAAAAAAGAAAAAAAGTATATATTTGACAAAAAAAAAAAAGATTCGAGTTTTTGAGGAATCCCTACTCTGTGTCTCAAATAGACACATTTGGAATTGTGATTGTCTGTTGTGTAGTCTATTTGAGAGTACGATAGCTCAAAATCGCTTTAATCTAGATGGTCGAAATTTGATACAAAGATTTAAAGATAAATTTGTAGATTTATATCAAATTTTGAACAATTTATTTCAAATTTTGAATAAAATATATTAATAGGAAATTTGTGCATCCGGCTTCGGAAGTTAAAAAAAAATAAGGCAACAATAAAATGCAAAGAGAGATATAGATACAATTTGGTTTATCGTCTACAATGTATCCACATCAGATTCGGAACCGAATCTGGTAAGGGGTTGACCGTCGGTCGGTCTGCATTTTTGCATGCATGTAAACACACCAGTTCAAAAATTAAATAATTAAATCAATGAAATTTGGTGTGCAATTTTATATTAAATTTTGGTATCGATCGATCGACAGAAAGGCGTCCAAAATAGATATTCGTTTTTCCCGTACTTTTGTGTTAACCCATACCAGTAATTAATCGCCAAAAATGCTATTAGTATTCTGTAATTATCACTCACCTATCTCCTAAAGAGTACTAGTTTTCTTTTGTATACTAAGAAGCACGCGAATCCAAAAAAAATGGGCTCTAAAAATCTGACCCATCGTGTTATTTACAACCTAGTTCAAGGTTCATAATTTTATTCCCACGTAGAAGGGGGTGTCATCTTTATTGGAAATATGTTGGGAACTTTTAAAAGGACAATCTTCTCGTATAATGTATATAAAATAAATAAGAAGAATTTTGATTGTTTAGACTGGAAGTACGATAATAAAAACAAAAGTACTGCATCTATCTGGTCATAAAATCATTATCTTCAAATTATTGACGAAGATTCAATCATTTCCTTCACTTTCAAATTTTGAAATAATTATCGAAAACCCGATTGTTATAATGTGATTCAGTGTGATATTCTTCATCCAATCAATCTGAACAATTATCTAATTAATTAAAGAATATTAAAAATAGCTAGGAGTTTATTACAAATATTGTATTTTTTCGGGAACATAATATTACTTTTAAATTTCCTACATCACAATCTCATATTATTTTTTATTTTGTGATATCAAAATATATGTTAGGATCCTTTCCATGCTCTATAAAATCGCTTTGTTTGCTTCAAAACGAAATAACTGAAAACAAAAACTATTTTAGAGAACTTTCACATTGTCCTTTCCAAAACTCAGCATCCAAGACTGAGATTTAAGGAAAAAAAATTAGATTTTTGTAAAACGGATTTCATTTCATGAGAAATTTATTCGCGAATAGTGAAACAGATGGACCAAAAGCCTCTGCATTTTTTATGCTTTTACGTTTTGAAATATATTATACTAAATATGAAATGTTTCTTTTTTATGCAATTCAAATACATGCTATCAAATATACCTTCTTTTTTTTGAGAAATACTATAATAAATTCTCTTCAAGGTATCAAGATAAAAATTTGAGGTACTTTTTAATACAATTTATTTCTGTGCAAGAAAAGGAAAATATTTAGAGTAATCTTGTAATTTTTTGTGAAAAGCATAGTATATTTATTTACCGAATCTTATTGCAGAAAATTTGATACGAGATTTTATAAAAATATAAGAAATGCTATATTGGAAACATTTTTACACAATTGTTTAAGACATTATTTCTTTCATGTTTGCAAAGGAGACATTTCGTAATCTATATTTGAATCACTTCCAGGTGTTTTGAAATTTAGAAATTTTTCACAGTTATATAATCTGAATGATAATATTTTAATATTTTCAAATCTTAATTGTCAGATTACTGATTAATTGAACTATGTTTTAATTCAATGTAAGATGTATTATGAGGCAATGAATTCAAGAAAAAATAATTTCAAGATTCATAATATTTATAATAAGGAATTATAAATAAAAGATTAAAAAATTTAAAGCAATTCAAATAAAAATATTGTGCTATTCAGTACACTCTTAAATGCGTTTTTAAATTTTTTATAACTGAGGTGGGTGTTATGACTTTTTAAAACAAAAAAAAAGAAGTCGATCATACATTATTTAGGGCATTAGTTTTTTAACTTAGTTTTTAATAGCAACCAAAACATTGCTTTGTTTTTTGTGATGTATAAGCTGATACTGGTCAACATGTACTAAAATATTTAAAAATTCGACAGATAATCAGTCAAAAACCTTACAATTCATATCAACACTCAGAATGCAAACAAAAAATTAACATTACAAATACACTATTTTACTGCTGTATCTTGGCGAAATTAATAATTGTTTTATATTCAATCTATTATACAGAGAATTGTAGTTGACTCGATTTTAGTAGTCAGTTCATACGTGCACAAATACAGTTATTGATGGCAAATTCAAAAGCCGGAAATTCCTTGTTGGTTCTTTATTCCATTATGTACATAGGTTCTTTTCGAATTATGGTGAAAATTCAGTAAAGGCATAAGAACTTCAACACAGAATTGTTTTACTCTAATTATTAAAACTTTAGTGTTAATAAAACATAGTAACAAATGAATATTGATTGCTGTAAAACTTTCACGTATAACGAATAAAATGTATGGTGAAAAATCCTAAAAATATAAATACAATAGCAATTTCAAGTGTTAAATTGAAAATAGCGTATAATGTAAAAAGTAACAGAAAAGACGGTTTTTGTTATTTTCCTTATTTGTTTGTCAAAATTCTTAATTTGGTTTCAGAATAAGCATTTAATCAAAATTCAGTTTTGAAATATTCAAAACATTTTTTTCGATTTTATCATATCTAGAACAAAAAAGAACATTAGTCTTGATAAATTAAAATCTATCCATCAAAGTGATGTAGATACTACAATATTTGGCAATGAATTAGAGCAGTTCTTATAATTTGTAAAAGGCGATAAAGAAAAACTTGGTAACCTAATTGAAATGTATAAAGTCATTTTCTAGCATTTAAATAATTTTGGGAACTTTTGATTCGCCTTATAACGAACTCTTCAGCAGAGAAATAGTTTTTTGTTTTAAAAAAATAAAAAATTAAAAGTTATTACAGAAGTTTTATGTCTGAAAACCGATTAAATAGTATGGCTGTACTATACGTGGAACAAGAACGATTTAGTAACGCTTACACAACTAAAATAGTTAAATTATTTCTTCAGGAAAATGTGGGGAAAATTAATTGTGATTTCGCATTGCTGAATATAAATTTCATAAATTCATCTACTGACTTCAAAACATAATAATTATAAACGAAAATCATTAAGCTAATCAACTAAGTAATGAAAATAAAATACTAGAAAAATCATAAAACGAAATTATTGTTAACCGCTCAACTGTTTTGCCCGTATACCGTACACGCATCGATTTATCGAATTTTGACAGTTGTAAGCAAAAAATAAAGCATTCATAACGATTATAATTCAATACTAAAATTACTTCGAATACATAGATAAGTAAAGTATTTATTAATGGATTTCCATTTGAATCAAAATATTTCCAAAATAGGAGTCATCTTATTAGATTGTAAAGAAAATAAAACAGTTAAGGGGTTAATAGAAATAGTTATTACGAATTAAAATATGTGAATTTATTTTAAAGCATTTTTTTCTTTAAATTCGAAATTTATAAGCTAGTATGTGTGATTTTTTAGTGGGCCTCCCAAGAACTTTAGGGCCAGAGGCCTGATCATACTTGATCCGCCACTGTATACAGTATTAAAAATAGGAAAACAAGAGAGAAATTTATGAGAGAAACTAACAAGCGCACAATCTTCAGCTGTAAATGAATTTTCGCCGTTGTCGAACTTGATCTAAACCTTTTCAATTGAAAAAATCTTGTAGTAATTCCGAAACTAGAGCATAAATAAATAAAACACAAACATTAGTTAACCGTAGTTCAAAAATGTTCCAGGAGAAAGTTTTCTAGGAAATTTTATTAAAATGACTGAAGCCAGAAAGCTTTCCTTAAAATGTTTACTTTTGATTCCTAAAGAATCTAATACAAGTGAAAGTTGACAAAACTGCAATATTACTTTATATGCCCCCTAAGATCGCCCCCTCTACAGTTTAGAAAATTTTGAGTTTATGTGGGGATGTTTGTACATTCCTTCTCCTTCCGACATTTAGTTAGTTGGAATTCCCTTTAAAAAGCATCCCCTTTAAAATTCTCCGCAACATTCCTTCAAAGTAAATTTTACCCTCTTGTACGCAACAAACAACTCAAGTATTAAAATCATGAAACTTTGCATAAAATTCGGAATGCTAAAATCTGCTGCTAGTCAAAAAAAAAGTTCTATAAAAAAATTTCGCTTACATCTAAACCTGAATGGAACTTTTATTTTCAAGACTATGATATTTATAAATGAATCAGCACCAGCTGGGTTTGTCTGACCTAAATTCTCTCTTTTACTAACTACGTTCTGGAGGCTTATTCTTTCTCTTTCCTTCTCCAAGAAAGAAATCTAAAACGAGAGAGCTAGCTTATTTTTCAGATATATCTTTATTTTCCCATTGATAAAGAGGTTAGAAATCTCAACTGTCAAAATAAAAGCTTTTCATTAGATTCTGGATGACCATGTCGAGGATTATATATATATATATATATATATATATATATATATATATATATATATATATATATATATATATATACAGAGAGAGAGAGAGGGGGGGAGAGAAATAAAATGTTAACAATGTAAAAAAATGCGATAAAAAATTGTGACATTTCTGAAAATCAAGAAATCCCTCGGGATTTATTATCAATCGGCGGTTGTAAGCCTTCGGAAAAGCGCTTTCAACCGGTTATGTAAGAAAAATTGATTTTTTAAAGTTAGCTAATAAAACAGGAGATAGTACAGGAGAAAATAATTAACATATGTACAAGGATGAACTTCATTTAAGGAGGTTCTTGATTTATTTCCATGTTATCAACTTCTAACTTTTAAAGCTTAGAAGAATAATGAACGTGTGTAGTTCAGTTCATTAATTAGTTAAAAGATAACACAGAGTAACTCCGCTTTTTTCGACAGCTTCGATCGCTGTACAGTGCAAAGTTTTAATGAGCTGCTGAAACGAAGAGATGATTTCTATTAAAAGACAGTCGCACAGCTCCTGTTTGAAAGGATGAAGATTTAATTCATTATTGTTACACAGTTTTATGAAATAAAATTAAAAACATGCATGGGTATTCATTCAATAATTTGTAGCGTAGTATTTTAGATTTAAATAAAGAGTTTCTGATTTTTATCATTTATTCTTTTAAACGCAAGAAAACTTTTCAATAAGAAAATTCCAATGCTTATCACGAAAAGTAGATAATTTTTATAATAAAATTGCAGCATTATTACGCTTTTCTACAACTTTGACATCAGTGCTCTCCCTTGAACAACACTCCATTGAAGTGATCAGGAAAGTCCGACATAAAAATTTAAGCAGCGATTCTCCCTTTTTATGAATTATCATATATCTAAAGCAAAGAAGTAGAAGTCATAGTCCTTAGAGAATATCCATACAGTACAAAAAACAATATACACAGTACATAAATATTAACAAATTGAAACAAAGCAATATGGAATACAAAATTTTATAAAAAACTACGAATTTAATTTTTTAAATGTCTAATTCACATAATTATTAATAACAAATCCTAATAATCACGAATGACAATGTTAAAAGAATCAAATACTGCCATTTTTTAAGAAAAAGAAGTTGGAGAATGAAGAATTAAACGTACTTTCCGACATGATCTTACATTATCAAATCCAGTTTAGGGGATTTTTTGAAGATATATCAAAGAGAAGTAGTAGCCTAGTGATAACGTCAAGGCTTTGGGGCTGGTGTATTAGAAACTCGATTTCGTTTCTAATACACCAACAATGTATAAAGACCTCTCACACGCTAAATAAGATGTCGTAAGCCAAACGCCTTCCAGTTGGCATAGTGCAGAAGTTTGGGGTAAAGAATTCCAGTCCAAATGTTGTCCTAGTCGTCACATCTGTACAAAATTACGAAAAAATCTTCTCAAAATTGCCTTCGTATTTTTTATAAACGGATCATTATCCCCTTCACATACGAATTTATTTAACTTTCTAGTTAGATGACACATCTTATTTTGGTCATTTAATGTTAATTTGATTTTTTTTAAATAATATATGGGGCATTTGGGATATTAAAGCGTTTCTGTGGCTTAGTTGCAGACTTGAAACTAAAACTTCAGTAATTCGATGCTCGTGTCAGGCACGTCATTGTGTGCGAAGGGGTTAATAAAACCAAGCCATTAATAGCGAAGTAAAATCAGATTATGTTCAATTGGAGACAATTGAGATTCAGATGCATAGTCATAATTTTGTGAAGTAAGTTGTTTGAATTTTTCCTGATTTCCTATTAGAATGGGATAGCCATACTAATAGGAAATTCCATGTCCTGTCCGTGTTACTTTATGCATGCAATTTAGATATACAGATGAAGATTGAAAATGTTGCACTTCCTTCAATTAGTTTGTCACCGAAATTACGTGTTTTGATGTTTTATACCTCCTTTGGTCAAGTATTTAACCCTTTGCCATCCGATGGTGCGTCTGACTCACCATTCAAAATTATGCATCATTTTGACGTTTCATTTATTTATTTTTCAAATTGTTAAAAACGCCTACATAATGGTAAGAGATGTAGATTAATTTTTCACAGAAATTCGACTTCAATGAATTATGTATATTTATTTTTCATAGCAATAAACAAATCTTTGTATTAGGTAAATAATTTTGCATCTAATTGTTTGTCGGAGTGCAAAGGGTTAATCATGAATTTGGTGGCTGAAATTCCGTGTTTGATTTACAGAAAGTTTTTTTTTCATATAGAATTGATCAATCCTTATATTTTGGAAATCACTTTATGAATTTCTAAACGGAACAAGTAAGTAATAAGTTGTTTTTTTACCGTCCGCGAAAAATACAAAGAAAAAGTACTATAATCCGAAGGAAAAAAATCGCGTTTTGATGGCTCTTTATATTTCAGATCTAGCGGATTTCGAAAAACATGCTTTTACATTTAAGTCTATCTGTAATGTTAACACAATAATTCAAATTTTGCGTTAGATGAACTAAATTTGGTAAAATCCTCAGACCAAATTTCTTGATTTCTAACAAGTTTTGAACGAAATTCATTTAGAGGAAGTTTGTCTATTTGGATATTCTAGCATAAGTGAACGCGATAAAAACAAAGTGAAAAGAGCTCGACAGATAAAATTTGGTGCACATATTTTGCGTTTAAAATGTAGATTTTTTTTTAATTTTGAATCTAATTTGCCTGAAGGTTGACCGTCTGTCTATCTGTACTTTCGCATACACATAAATGCAGTAATCCATAAACGCAATGATTGAATCAATGAAATTCATGTTACTACAACTAGAATTCTGTATCAAATATTGGTTTCAATCTGTCTAAGGAAAGGTGCCCAAAATACATATCCGCATGACAGATTCAGTAAAAATGATAGATTCATACCAATGATCTATATTTCATAGCGAGGTATCAGTGAGTTTTAAGCCGAAATAAGCCTCTTGTTTTGAAATAGTGCCAATTAGGGCTAAGAGCACGGCTTAGCTACTTACTCATCACAGTCACTTGCACAGCCCCTTTTTACAGGGGGGGGGGCATTGATACACCTTAGAACAACTACTTCTGAACCAGGGCTCTCAGCTCTCTGAGAAGACACGATACCCCCTATGCCAGGACACCGGCTTTCATAGCTATTGTTCGCTAATATCTTGCGTGGTATCCTTAGCTTCATCCAGTATCCACATGAAGATACGAAGAGGGAAAGAATATAAAAACTTTATTGGACAATATGCAATATAGTTTGGGGAGACCGCTCCCAATAATAGCATAATAATTTTATATTGGCATATTATCCAAAAAACGAAGGTTTAATCTTGATTTTAAATAAAAATCTCCATAAATAAAATAAGGCGGGAAACTGTAATTATAAAGAGTCTCTATAAGAATAACGGATATTCTTTCAGTAACTAGCGTGATCTAAAAATTGCTTGATGCAACCAAGTAAGACGAATCGTACCTAACACATTATTTATCTACCCCGTTTTAAACTAGAGTCTTAAATACTTTAAAGCTGTTGTTGTTGTTGTTTCTAATGGCACTTGCCATGGACAAGATCGCCGATACAATCAACGATTTTAAGCCGAGGTCGCGTCTCTCATTTTAAGTAGAGCCAACTAGGACCAAAAGTACTTCTTAACTATTCACGCATCGCATTCACTTTCAAGACCACTTTTTATTGGGGAGGGGAACACATTAACACATCTCACAGTTCGAACAGATGAAGAACCATCATCGCCAAAACGGGACTCGTGCCCAGATCACGGGAAAGACGCGCTACGCCTGTGCCAGGACGTCGGCCATTTGAAGCTAATCGTCAATTACGAATTTGTAATTAACCATATAATTCAAATAAATAGTTAATTGTACAGTTATTCTTCATATGATTTTTCTTTTTGCCGAATGGCTATTAGAAAATTTAGTCCTACGTCCGGCAAATTTTTGGTTATTCAGGTTCCAAACTCAGTTTCATGAAGGATAGAGCATTTATAGATATCATGTGTATATCAAATTTATCTAAAGACAAAAAACTTTGTGTTGGTGAGGTGATAAAATTTAGAAGGGGCTGCCTATTCAAGTGTTACTCGTTGGCTTCAAATTCGTCTAAAAAGAGTTCTCATGTCGTTACGAAATAGGGCGTTAATCTAAATAAACTATGAAAATCTGCTCAACTTCCTTTATTTTACACTAAATAATATAAATAAATTAAGCAAACATTTTAATAAATCATAGCAATTAAACAGTATTTTCACATTTTTAAAGTGAATTGATAATTTTGAGTAAACGGACACTTTAAAGTCTATCTATTAAGAAAAGTATCAGTACGGATCTTCGTGTGAATTCGTTGTGCATTAAAAGGATTCGTATTTGAACGTTGAAGAGAAGAAATACCTTTTATAAAATTAGCTCTCAACACAATTTTACCTTTCTCTTCCTTTTGATTAAATAAGGCGGAACCTTGTCTTCTCTTTCAGCGTTAAAGGGCAATGGTTCACTTACAGAACACTTTGTAGGTTTTCCGGTTAAGTGCTGCTACCAATAGAGGCTATTTTCTTTAATACTCTTCTCGTTGACTAAAAAGAATTTGTTCATTTAGTGTTTTTTTTTTCTTTTCCTTTCTTTCCTTCAGTAATGAATTTTCGGTTCAAATTTCATTATGATGTGGCACGTGGCAATAAATGAATGTTTCTTCGTTAAGCAAGTGAGTAATTGGCTTAAAGCTCTGATTTTGCTGTTAGGGCACGGAATTATCAATAAAAAATCTGCAAATTTATATTTCTAAAGCTGTAATATCAAATTAATCTCTTTTTTCCATTTCTGAATCTTTTAATTGGAATTTTTCATCCATTTTAATAAATTACAAATAGTTGGATTCTAGTGAAGCGAAGGTACATCTTTTTCTCCCTCCCTTTTCATTCCAGTATAGATGCAAAGAAAAAGTATTGCAATAACAAAAAAAAAAAAAAAAAACTCCGCACATGACCATTGAAATACTTTCTAGAATTTGACGAATCTCTTTGTTTCAGACTCCCTGAGTTAGAAAAACATATTTTTGGCATTCTATCTGTTTGTCTGGAAACACGATAATTCAAAAACGCTTAGAGCTAGGTGGGTGAAATTTGGTATACACTTAAAAATCAAAATTCCAAACTTCTATCAAATTTTGAACAAAATCATTTCAGAAGAAGTCTTCCCGTTCGAGCACTTTTAAACTCGATAATTAAAAATAGCTCTAGATAGATAAAATTTGGTATACAGTTTTAGCATCGAAAATGTGGACTTTTATTAAATCTATCAAAGCGTTGACCGTCTCTCAGTTTGTAATTTCACCTGAATGTAAATATAAAAACTTACATCAATGGAATTTAGTATGTGATCTACAACTTAACGAATTCCCGATTATTTTCTAATGCCATGCAACACATTCGTGACCTTAAGCAAGGAATAAAATTTTGCAAGGGTGGCGAAGGAGAAGATTTATATTTAAGAGTATACCCGAAGGTTTCGGGGAGAATATTTCCAAACGATTCTTTAAATTTACTTTCTAATTCACGAAGTGTACATATTGAAGTATTATAACCATCAAAAATTTCTGATTCAAGATTTCAACGTATTATCACGTTTCAGAGCATTCTCAGTAACTCATCTCAGTAAACATTTTTTGTCTGTATGTGGACACAATAATTCAAAAATGCTTTGAACTAGATCGGTGAAATTCGATGCAAAGCATTTCTAAGAAATTTATAGATTCTATCAAATTTTGAACGAAATCCAGTCGCAGGATTTTTTTTTATTAGTGTGTCAGAACGCAAATGAGTACGTTAACAACAAAAAGGAAAGAATTAAATAAATAAAATTTGGTACAGTCTACATGATATAAATTATAGATCTATCAAATTTTGATCTAAATCCATCAAATGGTTGATCCTATGTTGGCTTTATAGTCTCATACATATAAACATGATAACTCAAAAACTCAACTACTTGTAAGAATGAAAATTTCATATGTGATCTAGTAACTAACGTTGAAATTATGTGTCTACTTTTGGTTTCAATCAATCGGCAAGAAAATAACCAAAATGGATGCTCGAGTTTTTTCCCTCTTATGCAACAAAGAAGAAAAACACTCAACGGAATTTCTTTTTTCTTTTTCCTCTTTTTTGGAAGAAAAGAGATGTTTCTCATTTTTCTTAATGAATTTCCAACTAAATCAAGTTTATTAGCACCAATAACTTATCTCCTATTTCAAGGAAAAACTTACTCGAGGTGATTTCATTCAAAACGAATCTACAATGAATGCTGGTTATTTTACATGCCGCTGGAAACTTGTTTAGTTGTGAAAATGAAGACATATGAATTTTAAACAACATATACAAATTAGCATCTTGTCCAGATTAATTATATACAGATTTCGTGTCCAAAAATTCTTTCAAACATAGTAAAGTAATTCATATGAAATTTTCTGAGAATTTTCAACTTAAGTGGGATTTATGAAGTTCTGAAGGAAAAAGTTCAGACTACCCACAGTTTACATAGAATTAAGAATTTTCATATCCAAATAGAGAATCGATTTGTTGAAAATATCGGGCTTGGGGGGGAGAGAAAGTCATTTTGGGAAGAAATAGAAAATGCTAATGCCGCAAAATCAGTTTTTTTTAATTGAATTTTTTATTTAAAAAAATTCTACAGCTTTCTGCTATATAGATTAAATTGCCTGCGGTCTATGAACACCGAGTTTAAAATCCTGGTACGAATATGGAAGATTGGAATCACAAACTATCTGGTATTTCACGACGCTAAAAGCAAAATCTGAGCTCCAGATTTCAGTAAGAAAAAAATCAAAAGTGCAAATTCAAAAAGTCATTACGGTAATAATAGTAATTTTATTTCATCAAAACAACGAAGCAATAAAATAGATCTACATTAATTTCTTTTGTAATATTGAATTTTCAATAAATAAAAATTAAATTAAAGGCATTTTTATGACAAGATAAAAATCAGCAGTCAAGACAAGTGTTTATTAAAGTATTAAAAATGTACAACAATGAATTTAAATGTAACCCGGAAAAGGAAAGAATGACGTGAAGAAGAAAGAGGACACGCAATTATTAAGGTATTAGATATAATTTTTCTTGTTACATGCATTTGCCACAGACAAATCAATATTTCAGGAACTTAGCATGCCTTTTAATCTTACAAAGGCTAGGAGTGGAAGGTCTGCTTTATTCTAAGAGAATTAACTCCGATTCTTAAAAGCATCAGAAAAAATGTCCCCGCTTTTAATTTTAAAGGCAAATCTCCAACTTATATAAAGTTCATTAAGGTTACTTAAAACAGAGAACCGTAATTACCTTTTAAGCTCTTAGAAATATCTTAGATGAAAAAAATGTCAGTTTAGAAGAATGCTCTGTCATTTTGGCTAGTAGATAAAATATAAAGACTTCGAAGTATTTAGTTGAAGTTATAATGAACCATTAGTCGGAAATGCGGTTGTTGAAAACATTTTTTTATGTTTCTCCAATTAAATATTATTTCATCATTTAATGTATGCTATTCATCTGAGAGAAGTACACTACTTCAATTGAAGTTGAAAGTTATGAATTCGAAGAGCGATATTACTGATTTAAAATTTTTAATAACACTTTAACAAGTCTTTCAGTTAATTGGGAGAAGGAAAAGATTATCTTCGAAACACACAGGGGATTTAGAAAGTTCACAAAGCTACTTTTGAGGATTTCCTGAATTTAGTTGTCTTAGTTATTAATTTTTTGTTTGCTTTACATATCATTAGCTTTCCGAAACTGGAAAGTGATTGTTATTATAAAAAGTTGACATGTGCAAGCAAATTGGTGAAAAGTGATCTGCTGTTTGTATAATAATCGATAAACTTTCTAAATATTATTTAATCACATTTTCTGTGCTACAAATATATGCACGCAAATATTTTTTATTTGCAGAATTAAATGATATTAATATAAGTAGTGGTTTGTGTGTATGTGTGCATTTTGCTTGTGCTTTTTTCACATTATTTTGCCATTTAAAAATAAACAAAATGGAATAACAAAACGAAGGGAAAGGTGTATTTTAAAAAAGGTATAAATCGAAATTTAGCTATTTTTATTGTATCGGCAAAATGGTTGCTAATGATTTTCAAACTGAAAATCTGGTGCTCTCCTCTCGATTGTTCCGTATAAGGAATGTAATTCTGTATCATTAATTTTAATTTTTCCGCATAAGAGTGTCACTAAACTGTGTGATCAAAAACGAATTATGTATTATGCAATCAAACATTTCTGATTGATACTAATAATCATAACTTAAAAGTGATTAAAATGAACTTTTATACAGAAAATTTATCAGTGTTATTTGTTAATACTGCTATATTGATGTTTTTCAACAATAATCTTGGACAGTAACCAAAGAAACTTAATCTTAAAACTTTTTATTTAATATTAATACTAAAAACAATTACTTATTAGAAGATGTGATCTTGATCTTTGAGCTATCAATTTTATCTCGTTTCAACACTTAAAAGGATTTTTAATTACTCCCCTTATAGCTTGTACTCAAATGAGTGTATCCATGTTCTCACAATCATCCACAGACTCATTCTTGAAAAAATTATCCAACCATAGCATCTTAGGGTCACATGGTTCATCTGAATGAGAGACCGCAGTGAATAGTAGGTTGGATTAAAGAATAGTTACAAAATAGCTATTACTAACGAATTTACCAATCGGGAATTAGGAAGTTTTAACCGTCAGTGAAACCGCCCTGCTAATGACTTATTATCCGGAGAGGCGAAAATCCACTCATCTATCCGGCGACTTCTGATATGCATACTCTTGGTCCCCCTCCCCCTCCTCTAACGGGATAGCGTTAAAGGCAAAAATGCCTGGAAATGACCAGAGAAGTAAGTTCAATATTTATAAAGTCATGAAGTATTTTCATTGAATTATATTTCAGAGTATGGTCTTTTTTCGCGTATTTTCATACTTCTGAGACCAAAATTGGTTTTTGCTCTCAGAAGTTTTTCCTCTTCTAATTGACAAAATTATAGAAAAATTTGATATTGATTAAAAATTTTTAAAACCTCTTGCCAAAGTTCATTCTAGTAATTAGTTGCTTATGAAAGGCATCGTCTTTGCATACACACATAAAGAAACGCAGTTATTACCCCAAAAATATTGTTTTATTTTATTCAAGAGTATCTAAAACATCGAAATTGATAAATATATCGAAAATTAAAAGTGTCATCGATTTTAATATAGAGTGATCATAAAATAACTTTTAATGCATCTAAAACGAATGAATTAACAGAATAAAACCAAATTTTCTCTGTAGACTATAAAAGGCGTGGAAAAATGAACTCCGTCTTGAAAGCAATTATACCAAAAACCACCCATTTAATATCTTGTAAAGAAAGTTCAACATATTGAAAATAGGGCAGGAAACCAAGTATCAGAGTAGTAATATAAAATTAGTTTCAACGAATTCCTTGCTGTTAATACCACTCAATTTTCACTGTGCATTTTCTAACACTCGAATGCATTGAAATTTTATGCAATCCATTTTCTGTATATTCAATGTGATCATTAATCTGCTTTCGTTCCGACAACGCCAAAATCTTTATTATAAGTGACTTCATTACTATTTTTTGTGCGTAATTCGTCTTCAAATGCCTATCATAATTTGCAAATAAAATTGGATTTCATTCCGTCAAATGGTTTTATCTGTAGACGCATCCAAATAGAGTAAGTTATTTTTTGGCTACACCGAACATTCTCTACGAGAAACTGAAAACGACATCTGAACGGATTAAATTATGTGACAAGAAACAATCCGAGTATCCGATGTACTGTATGAATAACATTCAGTCATATTTTCTTTCATCCAACAGTTGACCAGCGAGGCAAATAATCTACTGCTTCTATAGTTCGCACAATGCCATTAACCCATCTTCAGAAGAGAAATAGAAACGCATGGTTGATTAAGCAAGTAGGCAGAGAAAAAGCTCCGCTCATCTCGGCGAAATTTTCCAAAGCAACCATCTGAGAAACATTTTGGAACAATGCATTATACAATGAAAATTCATTTGGAAATTCTTCTTATGAAACTGAGCATTCTTGGATATTAATTTCGTAACACTTTTTCAACGCGATTTTACTAAGAAGTAACATATGTTACAAAAAACAATGGATTTCGACAGGATATTTGCGGAGTACAGTTATGAAATTGAAAGGATGTTATAAACTCATCTCCGACTTAAGTTTGCGAAATAATTTTATGCTCCGAAAATAAAGAAATAACCAGAATTTTGAATTTCATAATTTGCACAATTATAATTTCTGTTCCAGTTTATGACAATAAAATTTCTGAAATTATTAAAATGATTAAATGCTAGAGTATGAAATAAGTATGAATAATGTAATAGCATTTACGATCCGAAATGAAAATATTTCTTTGACGCAAAATTTTTCAGATTATATTTTTTGTAAGAATTTAGTTATTGCATATATCAGTTAAAGAAAATCATTACAAGTTCTGGTTAACCATATTCGGAAATTTATTCTTATGTGACAGCGTGTATTATAATTGGAATCGATAAAAGATTGCTTTGAAAATATAATTTTCTGTTTGCTTTAGAAATGAGAATTTAAATAAGCGGAAGTATCCTAATAATGAATTTGGGGTTTCCTAACGATTAATTAATTCTACATTTCGTCCTTAAAACCATAATAGCTGGTAATGAAATAAAAATTCTTTATTTTAATCTATATTCCTGTAGCCTTTCTTCATTAAATAAAATTCGAATATTTTTTTAAAGAGCCACGTTTTCCTCCATTTTGACCTGCTTAAAACAAAATAATTTATTTCTTAACCCTTTGCATTCCGATGGTGCCTCTGACTCCCCATTCAAGATTGTGCATCATTTTGACGTTTTATTTATTTATTTTTCAAAATTAATTGTTAAAAACGCCTACATAATGGCTAAGAGATGTAGATTAATTTTTTCAAAGAAATTCAAATTAAAAGAATTATGTATATTTATTTTTCTTAGCAGTAAACAAATCTTTGTATTAGGTGAATTTTGAATCTAATTATTTTTCGGAGTACAAAGTGTTGAAAATAAAAAAAAATCGCATTTTTCAGTTATTAATAATTTATGCAGATAAATTTCATAATTTCATTTGCAAATAATGCTCATAAATTTTAGATACATACCGAAGCACTGTCTGCCTAAAATTTCAAATTCGTCCCTTCTGAATTTCTCAAAATATTTATGCAATGTTTATTCACTTAAGCATTGTTTTCGTAAATATCGCATTTACTTCTCTTCGCTTGAAAAATATTCTGGCCTTTGCGGTAGTAAAAAAAGCATTAAATGTCAAAAACGTAATTATTTAATTTTCCATGTTTACATTGACTTGAAACAAACACAATTAAACAAATATTGGTATTGAATTGGCCTACGAAAATTTCCTCTTCTAAAAAATACCTAATTTCTGCAGTGTCAACACAAGTTATCCAGAAACGATTGAAACTTTCAGAACAACTTAACAACTCAGTAAAATTTATTTTAATGGGGCATTCAATACTGTGACTTTTCTTTTCAGCACATGCATGCATAATAGTTTATGTGTTAATTTTGATTTCGTAATTATGAAAAATTAGAGGATAAATTTTAGTGAAAACGTTGCGTAGTTATTTGATAAGTACACTAGTAACACATACACAAGAGGTTATCAAAGTAACGGGAAACACTTGAGGATAAAAGAGGCTTTTAAGAATGCACTTCGTAAGCATTAATCTATTTATCAGTTTTTTAATATAAAAAGTATATATCATGTTAGTGAAGTTGCATACATCTCGGATTTTCGTCAAAAGTGTGAAATGACAGACTTCACAGACATTCAAGGAGACAAAATTGTAGACATTCAATTAGCTAGAGCAATTGTAGCGGAAAACATCACAGCTTTTAGACGTTTTTTTAAAAATCCGGTGTCTAAAGTTACGATAGCGTACACACACACAAAAAAAAATTGAATTACGAAACATTTAAAATGCGTCAATTATTTTCTCCTTTATTTATTGAATAAAATATGCCAAGAGTAAACAAAAATTTCACATTTTATAAAATCTATCAGCAATATTTTTGGATATTGAAAAAATAATTTGCGTTTGCTTACCATAATTGAAATTCATCTATAATACTTAATTTTTCTGCAATTATAAATTTCGGCAAGGAAAAAGCTGTCTGCATTGAATTTCTGAGTTCTTGTCTGAAACAATATTACATTGATATTAAAGCACCACAATAAATACATTTTAAACACAGAAGATGAAAATTTGGGTTTTAAAGATAGAGAAACAGCATTTGTTTAAAGGGTTTTATATTGTATTATCTAGTGGATATTTTTTTAAATCTGCACATTAAATCGAAAAAAAAAGTTAAATCTAGAAGACTTAGTATCTACCTTTAATACACCATTCATTTGATGGAAAATTATACAGTTTGTAAACAAAAATAACTAATTCGAGAAATGTTTTATGAGATCTTTCAGCAGTATTTTTAGATGTTAAATAATAATTTAACGTTTCCTTACCTTCTTAGATATTTAGGATGAAAACTTGTAAATTCGGCAATGGTAATTTTCGGCAAGGAATTAGCTGCTTGATGAGATCTTACACGATCATCACTGAAAAATTTTAATAAAAATATTAAATAATAGCCAATTACATACTGCAGTTATTCAAGTAAAATGGTGGTACAACCATCTCGGACATTCTATGGAATCATCGATCCTTAGAATGTGAAAATGTTTTTGAACAATTTTTATTTTTAGTAGAGAATTTACACACATAGGTATGACTAATCTAAAAAATAGATTTCTGTAATCTGTTGATTTATTTTCTTACAAAATGCCCACCAAGGGCACCCCCAAAAGGGAGAAAGGAAACTTTCGGTACGGTGGGTGGTTCTTGTTTGCCTGTTTGGTAAGGTCTACGGTTAGCTAGCTACAGGCCGATCTTGGGACAATGAGAGGGGCTATAAAGGAGCCGAGGATGATAATCAGGATTCAACCTTAGTT
>JAOUZG010016694.1:1654077-1664257 GCA_026289955.1 Argiope argentata | reverse complement strand
TCTCTTAAATCTATAAAACACGTTTTTCAAATTATATCTACCTGTCTATGAACACGTTAAGTCCAAATCACTTTGAACTAGACATATAAAATTTCATATGTGATCTTAACACTATTTTGTTAGATTTCTATTGAATTTTGAATTAAACCCGTTCAGGGAATGTTAGTATTTCTGTTTGCCTATTTGAGTATTAGAAAATCTGATATTTACAGAGAATAAAGATCTTGATAAATGAAATTTGGGGCACAATTTTACCATCTAAAATATATATCCGTATCAAATATTAAACCAAATCCTTCAGAAAGTCGATTATCTGTCAATTTGTACAATCGAATTTATGCAAAGTGCTGTAATTCAAAAATGCAACCATTTAGATAAAATATGGTCGGGGGCTATAAAGGAGCCGAGGATGATAATCAGGATTCAACCTTAGTTTCCATCAGAGTTTTGAAGAGAAAATGATGGTTATTGAGTTCACTCCGGATGCTATGGCAGGGCGGTCGTAACTCTTTAAAGGTTGCATTTTAAAAAATAAATTGGTTTTTACCTTTTTACACATAAAATGGACAAAGAAAAAGTATTGTATACGTCAAAAAATCCGACCTCATAATTTTAACGAATCTTCGCGCTTTTCATGTCTCGCTAAATAAATCCTACAAGTAAGAATCTCTTAAATCTATAAAACACGTTTTTCAAATTATATCTACCTGTCTGTGAACACGTTAAGTCCAAATCACTTTGAACTAGACATATAAAATTTCATATGTGATCTTAACACTATTTTGTTAGATTTCTATTGAATTTTGAATTAAACCCGTTCAGGGAATGTTAGTATTTCTGTTTGCCTATTTGAGTATTAGAAAATCTGATATTTACAGAGAATAAAGATCTTGATAAATGAAATTTGGGGCACAATTTTACCATCTAAAATATATATCCGTATCAAATATTAAACCAAATCCTTCAGAAAGTCGATTATCTGTCAATTTGTACAATCGAATTTATGCAAAGTGCTGTAATTCAAAAATGCAACCATTTAGATAAAATATGGTCGAATCTCGTAACGAAAATTATAATTCCTTCACAATTTTTGGTGAAAATTCGTATTCCGTTACCTTCACTATACTACAAAGCACAAGGTTCTCGTATGATAAAAAAAGTAATAAAACGTTAAGCACCCATTGGGTTCATGGCCATCGCTAAAGTCCACAGTTTTTAAGAACAGTAAAGGGGGATAATATCTTTATTAGAGTATGCGAGAAAGTTTAGGAAAGATCACTCCAAATTTTATTTGTTTATTGTACACGTATGTTTTAAAACTCCTCATTTTCTGTTGTGATAGAAGGATTTTTTTAAAAAAAACATTTTGGGATTGACAAGAATGAATAATCAAGAGTTTACTGTAAAATAATAAGCACAATTAAAAAAAATAATTTAAAAAATTGGAGATAAAATTATAAATAGAACGGTGTAAGTTTAGGTGTCTTCCTCGCCGTCTGACCAGTGTTAAAAATCAGTCCTTAAATAACCCTTGTGTTGCTTTCAAATGGAATGGTAACTACTAAAATTTAAACTAAACTACTCTTGGTGAAAAAAAATTACAATTTAGTTCATTAAGAAAGGAGTATTTTCACTTTTTTTACTACTCTAATTATTCCTCTACAGTAATTAGAATGAGATTTTTGTATTCATAATCATTTAGTGAATATCATACAACACAATATTTATTGTGACTGTTTTCATCATTTTATATCGCATATTTTCAAACCCGTTCACAAAATACATTTACCGGTAATTTGTTGCCCGTGAAGCAGATTTGCTTCTTCTAGGACGAATCGGAAAGGGTTCAGAAAAATCTGTAGGAATCGGAGGTATAGTAGTTTCTCCAGATTTCATTCTGAAATATAAAAATGAAAAATGCTTGAAAACGCTTGATAAATAAAAATGTGAAAAAACCATAATAGCATGAACCAAATAAGACTAACTAATTAAATATAGATTAACTAATTAAATGATTTTTTTTGTTGCCCTAAAATGAAATTTATCTTGAAGCAAAGTCCATTTTATTGTAATAATTTATAAAAACCAATAATTTATTTAAAGTTGATTCAGGTACAGTTTTTATCATTATGGTTGATTTCAGGAGTTTGAGACTAGCATTTTCGAGCAATTAATTCAGCAAAGGGGTGATGCGCATTTAAATGCGTGCGTTCCCAAAATTATTTGTTGTGCTTAAGTCTTGATTTACGTCATATTAGAGGCACTTTCTTTCATCTCATTTCTATTACTATTATAGAATAAAGGGCTTCTGATGCATGCGCAAAAGCACTAATCGATCGACGAGACTGTCCTTTATTCGTCGAACTTCTGGCTTTCATTTTCACATTACTGAAATTTAATCCATAGTTAATTAAATGCTACATTACTGAAATTTAGCATTTATTTAACCATGATTCCAAATATATTATGTGTTAATGAATTATAAACCATTAAAATACAAATTATTGAGTATAACAGAAAACTGATTTACATTTAAGTTCAATTTAAAGGTTTAGCTAATTAAAAAAATTTTTAGATCAACTGTGATTGTATTTGGTTTTTATGTTTATTCATGCATGCGAATATATAAGTACAATTGAACTCTATTTATTTGGATTAAATGGATTCAGAACCTGCACGGATAATCGAATATCTGGATAGTTGGATTATTAAAGAATACAGGTTATTTATTTGATCAAACAGTTAAATTTTCTTTTAAAAAGTTACGATAATGACTATTATTTTGTCAAACAATTTGTACAATGTTCTTAGCATTTGGTATACTTACATGCTAAGCGTATCAAAGTCTGTTATTTGGCTGCCTTGACTAGCGTTTATTGGGGAACATTTTTTTCCCTGAATTATCCGAATTTTGTACATACTTATAAGGACAAAAAAATTTCTTTACCTTAGGCTGCATAATTTTTTTTAAACTAGAAGCGCTAAGCAGTCCTTATGCTGACCTTGAATCTATCATTTTGTTTCAAACTACAATGCTTTGTGAAATAATTGCACAAGTAAAATAATTAGCTAATCATTAATGCATCAATCATTACCATAAAAGGGAAGTTGAACTTTCATAGGAGTAATGAACTAGTTTTGTTAAAGACAAGAAGAAAAAAAATAATAACTGCGTATTTAACTCTCACTCACTCAGCTACAATTGGGAGAGACGTATCTCTCATCTTTTCTAGCCTTTTTATTTGTTTATTTTATGCATCTTATGTACACAATATATTTTTTCTATTCGTATAAAAGCAGAAATAATCCATACAATATGTATAATGGAACAAAAAAGTTTTCATCAATTTTAAAATGACATGATTTATACCCTAAATATTAGATAGAAAACAAACTTTCTAACGTCGAGATGGTTTCTTTTCGTTTGGCAAAAGAAAATATACCATGAAATATTCTTAAAAATCTTCCAAATTTATTTATTTATATTTATATATATTATTTTCTTATTGCATCAAACTAAAATAAAATCTAACTTTATCCTATTTAAATTTATCGCACTTAATTTTCATAAAAAAATAAGTATTGGTTAAAAAAAATTCAATATTTTTGCCTTTCTTGACAGATATTACTCAACATAAATTAAACATAATAATTCTATATCGGAATGAAGATTTTTATTTTTAAAACAAAACTATGAAATTAGAAAATAGAAAAAAAACTTATACGGCTTATTTTGAAAAAAAAATTAACTATCAAGATTATCCATCCAAGTTTGTACCAAGCATTTCTTATTTGTAATATATTAACCTATCTTCTTTTTCGACAGTACAATTAATTCTACATCAAGTTTGAAACATCAATTATGACTAATTTGAGAATCCACTACTTATCCTAAAGAAAGAAAAAGTACAGTGTAAAATTAGATGCGAAGTCACAAAAGAAGTTGCGTTTATCATGTGACTGCGGTATCATATTAATTGGAGTTTGCTGATTTACCTATTCTTAATTTTAAAGCTTTCAGTATTCATTCTTCACTTTGGATCGCACAACTTCCAGCAGAATATTTTCTAATCAAGGCGAGGAAGAGATGATAAAGAAACAGATATAGAAACAAATAAAACAGAAAAATATGTTCAAAACGGCAGAAAACACCTGTCATGTATCAAAAAAGTTTATCATATTCCAAGATATCAATAGAGGATGACAGTTTCGTCCTATAAGAATACTATATAAATAAAATCAAACATATCTGAAATACTTTTCATGGGAAATTTGCCTTAAACCACATCAAAAACTTTATTTATGACAATTTCTGATAATTGCTAGAAAATAGTTTAGTCATGTAAAAGAAGGACAGATTCCTGGATTGTTTTCTTTTGCAACAGTATTTCGACTCTATACCAGAAATAATAAAATCCTTATATATTTTTTTAAAAATTTGTATCAAAATACCAGGGTATACACAAGAGCAAGAAAAATCCTAAAATATTAACTAGTATTAAATGAATCTGAAATCTTTCAGATTAAAAGGATTTGTTATTATTGAAGTATTTGATAAAATCATGATTTTCCTATTTCAAAAATTAAATAGGTCCTGACCCATCTATACTACTAATTCCATGGTCTTCTAATGACCAATTCTTTCCCTCAATGCTTTTTGAACTAATGATCTCAATCTCAAATAGAGAAGCAAAATTGTCTTTAGTTTCTTCTTCCAATATACTCAATCAAAACCTTCCAAGAAAACTATCTTGATTTTAAATTTTTCGCTAAGACTTTTTTGTTTAGATAACTAAAAAATGTTCTTATGTGTGTAAATTCAAGTTTGTCTATTTTTCTGCCTCAAAGCTTTTTGAATTGAGGGTTTAAATTTCAAACGTGGTTGTACAGAATAATTTTTGAGCTCAAAAATGTTTCCTTGTTGTTTATTATAATGTATTCATTCAAAATCTTTTATGAAAATTCTCTTGTATTTTAAATATTTCGTTAAATCTTAATAAATATGTATTTTGTTCCTTACTTCTTTTCGTTTATCATAATGAACGTTTCACATTTACTTTCCAAAAATGGGGCGACAGAATTTTTCAGAATTTTTCGTTATTCCATTATGAATGATAATAGATATGTCTTTGTCACAAGATCTTAGATAGACAAGATGTTTTGTGTAGCATTCCTAAGTGATATATTATGTTAAAACAGATTTCTTGCGTACAACAATCTCTCGCGGAGCATTCTACCTCTGAGTAATCCATTTTATGTAAGAGAACAGGTTCCACACCTGGAATTTCAGTCTCTGGGGGCACGTAAAGGAGGGAATGTAGAATCTCCCCAAACAGTTGTTCCATCCCTGTAATGGCGATATCAACGCTTTCGGAAGTAATACTTTGTTTGTGTAGGTTGCAAGCTTAATGCCCGTATCATTTATCCCATCAGAGGACCAAAGATTATGATCAGGTGCTGACGACAAGAAGGATCGAAGGCAGCGAACGTGATCACCCCCTTATTGCAAGGAATTATGTTAGCAAAAATATGTGAACAGAATAATACTTACGGAAATGGTAGTTTTTAAGAGAAGTTTTTATGTGGAAATATGCCAAGAAAGTAAAATAGATGCCCATGTTTCTTAATCCCTTTATGGTGTTTTCTGTTATCGCAGAATGCTTGAGGGTAAATCTATAAAATGGTGGCAAAAATTGGTATTTTTTATTTTATTTTCCTTTCAGTGCTTTGTACGTAAGCTCATTTAATTTGCTGATTGTTATTTTGAAGTTAGTTTACACAGATATTTTAGTTTTATATATTTAAAAAATTATGCGACTTTCAGGGTAAAGCAGATTTGGAAAAGGTAAGGGAAATTCCGTTAAATTGAAAAATTTTGAATTTTCGTCATTATGTTTAGCATATAAATATTTTACAAAAGTAAAATTCTAGGACGCCTTCTAGGCAGAATTTCATGAAAAGATGGCGACGTATTAAGTTAATTTTGAATGGCAGTAACCCTTAATTCTTAGACTTGTAGTAATACTTCAACAGATGTAGTCACAAATAGATGGTCTTTTCTACATGCATCACCTGTAAGACGATGGTTGAAGGCTAAATTCCTTGACAGGAGAATTCACTTAATTTCATCTTATATCACCTAACTTGAAGTCTGTTGGATTTTTTTTTATTTAAGTTTAGTTTACATTCTTCTGAGTATAGAACAGTCTCCTGAAGACCTTTCCAGACGAATTCAAGAAATCTATCTTTATATCACTAGATCTGAACTAGATTATATGTTTGCAAATGTTATCAAAAGAATGCCTCCTTTTATGGATGTCAAAGTTCTTCGTTTTGAATAAGTGTTTTTTAACTTCTTCAGTTAATGTTTTACTTGATATTTTTCCAAAATTTGACAAAAATTAATAAATGTATTATGATTCCGTCCTTTCAGCATCTTTTTTATCATTTATATAAACTCTGAAAAGGAATGGGAAATGCCCACTCAAACACAAGTATAAAAGAATTATCTAAGTCAATAAATTTGCCTTAAATTATTTTAGTAAAAATTTATAGATAAGAAAATACAACGTTGTCTGCAGAGGCGGTGATAGCGGGATAAGAATAATAAATTCTTACATAGTCAGCGATCTGAATGTTTTTGCAATTCTTTCATCGACTAAAGCGATAGAGTAAGAGTATAAAGTTCTTCGGGGAACCATAATTTCTAGTGTAATTGCATAGAAATCCAAGGCAGGTAAACTTATTATTACAACCTTAGTTTTGCTTCTAAGTATTGAAATTTTGAAATCTCAACAACTGTTTAAGACAGTCATTTTCCAATTAACTTCGTAAACTTATGGGGTTTTTTGTGTGTGTCATGTACATGTAGGAATACATATAAACATCATATCTAATTTTTGGCTCTAAAGATGACTCATATATATATATATTCCTTCAAAAAAAGTGAGTGATCCCTTGACTTTTTCCTTGCATTTTGATATGTGATCATTCTGATCATTCCTTAACACAACTGAAATATGTTAGTTGCATAGCAAAATATTTTTAATCTAATTAAACAAAATTAAACAAAACCTAATCTAATTTTTAAAAATATTTATACTTTCTGTTTTTTAGTCAAGTCGAATAACGGACGGTATAAGAGGAAAAATGATGTAATTTCTTCCTAATAGAATAAAAAATAGACAATTTATTTTAGATAATTAGCAAATAATTAATAGAAATCAACAGAATTTTGAAACTTGAGAATGTTTTCTGATAAAACCTGAACCATTCTTTAATAGACATTGAAATTTAAAACTTAATCTGTACTGGAAATTTGGTATATTTTTAAAACTTATTTCACATAAAATTCCTATAGTGTTCTATACTGAAAAAAATAATCATATAAAACACCTCACTTCATTAAGCGATGAGTAAAAAACTCTAAGAGAAAATAACTTTAAGAAACAAAAAGCTTATAGGAAAAAAATTCAAGGGAGCTAAATTAATAACTCTATAATCACAACAAAAAATAATAATAACTATTTAAACCATGTTTGCTGTAATAGATATTCTTTTAAATGTGAAAAATTATTTTAAAAATCGATCATTTACGTAAATATGTTAATATCATGAGTTGACTTTCAAACTGCTCGATTTTCATAGTCTCTTCAAAAAATAATATTAAGTTTTAAGGTATAGAATAGTTAAAATAATTAGGATTACCAAAATAGCTACTAAGTCACCTGACTTCAATGAGCTCAGACACTGAAAATTTCAATTAGCAGAATACTAAAGATTTTTTTAAAAGTCAAGTGCAATTTGTGGTATTCGAATTCTTAATTAGAAAGGTATAAAATTCCTGAGATTTCAACCTTGATTTCCAAATGGATGAATGAAATATACAGAGGATTTAAATAGATATAAAAATCAAGATATTTAATTATCGCTATATCTAAATACTTTATAAAAACATAACGACATTCCTTTGCATTTTAGCTAACAAATTTTGGCTTAAAGCCTTTATTGAATGCACTTCTTTTTAGAGACATATTTTAGATATAAAAATAAATAATTTCGGTATGAAAAAGCAACAAAAATATTATTAAAAATCTAGTTTTTAATTTTGCCCCATATTAGTCATCAAAGAATCATTTTACCATTTCTGCATGCTCTAAGTTTCATCGACAACTGAAAATCATCTTTAAAAAGATTCAAAACTTCAAAGAAGAAAATAAAGGTTACATTCGAAATACAGAAAATAATTAATTAATTTTTTTTTCAGAAAAGACGCGATTTTATTTTAAAAACTAAATCTGAAATGAAACTTACGATTCCGATAATCTTTCAACCAACCTACAAGATTCCTTATAATAAAGCATTCACTCATCGATTCGACAAGGCATTACTGAAATAATTTCTGACATAAACACTTTCTGTTTCAGACTCGAAAGAAATGCGCAATATTTTTCGTAGTCCAGAAGTCACTTTAATATTTGAAATTTCGTCAATTGTTTCGAGATAAAAAGAATGAAACAATTAAACAGAAATGGCTTTGTTTTTGAAGATATGCACATCTTTCAAAATAATTAATTAAAATGGAAGATAATTATAAACATTTGTTGTATTGTTTTTATAATTATTAAGTGAAACAAATGTTTTTCTACAAATTCGCTCTGTAAAATTTTATAATGATAACATTTTTGAAATAAACTAATTTTTATACTTTTTTTTATCGTAAATGAAATTTAAATATTTAGAATTGAAGGCCGAAAGTTGTTATAATCTGAAACAATGGAAAAGATATCGATAGGAAAGAATATTTTTGAAAAAAAATGTTCAAATGAAAAAGTACTAACAATAACATGAATTTTTGCTAGTTGTTTCGCAAAAGTTTTAATCTGTTAGTTCTTTAAAATTTCATCCTTCATAATATTTGTAAGGGGAACCCTTTAAAAATAAGCTACTCAAATAAGGATTTTCCTCAAATTTCAAAATTTTGTGTTTCGTTATTATTCATACATTATTGCCGAATTTATGTTGCTATGTGTTCTATTCTCTGAATAGGAATTATTAATTATTTAAAAATTTTAGAACATTATTTAACAGAATTAAAAATTTGTTTTTAAAAATATGAAGATACATTGAAATAATCATGAAATGCAAGTGTTGCAAATTCTTTGAAAATGGCACAGATTTTGATAAAAATTACTTTAGCATAAAATACTATTATTTTAATGTTATTCATTACTATTTCAGATTTCAATTTTTTTAAAATATTTTTCTTTCTTACAATCTCATCTCAATGACTGTAATGAATTATTGTTTGATACCCTGAGAAATATAAAAGGTGAAATATAGCTCTAAAAGTATTTTCTTTCATCGATTTGTCGATAGGGATTTTCTTTTGGGAAAAATTGGGAAAACGATATATTTTTACTTTGTTTCCAGCTTTCTAAGAAAACACTCAGAAAAGAACGAAAAGAAAGTAAATATTTCTGGAGACGACAACTGTCTCAAGATGTATCCTCGTCTTGAGTAAATCCTGGATATCATAACTATCAAAAGTTTTATCGTAACTATCAAACTAATACAAAACTAAACTTTACATAGGGCATAAACTTCAAAGAAAAACTATATTACCTCACTAATGTCTAAATTTAATAATAAACTAATAACCGAAAAAATGGTATGGGAAAAAAACTTTTTAAAAAGATTTATTAAACTTAATTAATGGATTCACGCAATTGAATTCGGGATCCTTAAACATAATTTTATCTGATTCGACATTCTTAGGAATTCAATAAATCTATAAAAATTCTTGGTTAGTATATATTATAAAACAATTTTTTAATTGAATCTGTCATTAATTATTTAATCAATGCCTTATATGAGTATTTTATTTTCCAAAATAAATATATATTTTGGACTGAGAAAATCTGTTTATAATTGGGTCGAGTAATCTGTTTTTATCCATAAAGGAGACACTAGTTGAAATTTTTTTAAACAAAATTTGCTAAATAAAAAACAACCAATTAACCTGTTCAGAAGACCGATGAGGCTCTGATTTTTTGCTGATTTCCATATGATTATTTGGGAGTTTTGTTGTCGCTTCTAAACCTTGTTATATAGTAATTAAATGACACACACACACACACACACACACACACACACACACACACACACACACACACACGTT
>JAOUZG010016694.1:1628056-1653677 GCA_026289955.1 Argiope argentata | reverse complement strand
ATATATATATATATATATATATATATATATATATATATAAACCTTCTGCTATCTTGAAATTAAGACTTCCCTTAAACATAGACGTACCGATACAGAAAGTCGCCAAGGGAATATATTAATTCAGAGTATTTTCTCTTCCGCTTTTTATGAATTACAATCTGTATATATATCCCCGTTAAATGTAATGGAAGGAAGAACTAATATTGAAATTGCAATTAAGTTGAAACAATAGCGCATAAAACATTTTTGAGCTGATGTTACATGTTGTGACTAACTAGACAACTTGTTTTCCCATCAAATATATTAATCTCACAATCTTAACCGATTTTAATTTAGTTATTGAAGTCGTTTAATTTTTGCTACGATGAAATCATTAGTTACATGAAACAATTAAGTAATAAATTGGAAAAAGCGTGAAAAAAATACATATAAAAATATATTTCTATTTAAATTAAATTTTGATGCTCGAAAAAAAAGTGTACAGTTTTGCACTGATTGCTTTGCATCGAATTTAACTGTTTTAAAACGGTTGGATGGAATGAATTCCTAAAAAAATAAGATTTAATTAAGATTACTTAACTTTAGTCAAGTATGCATTTAGTTTAGGCTTTAATAATTGCACATTATTCACCTAATTATTAAGTTTTTACTTAAGCAGATTGTAAGATACAATTAAATAACAAGTTGATTTCTACAGATGATTTACACTGAAATTAAGAAAACTTTCTGTCTTACAAAATTATAATTCCTAAATATATATAGAAAATAAAATAAAAAGAACAACAATACGATGGAAACTTTCTAAATCGCTTACTTACCTGTTAATGGCATTGCATGCCAAATATAATTCTGAAATATAAGTTGCCATATGCTCAGAAAAACAGAGAAGAAAAAACTAGCATTTTCTAACTTTAAAATATTTTGATCACGTTTAATTCTGCTATATCACCTTAATGGATAACATAAATTAATAGCTTTATATACTTTGAATTTAAATGTAAGGAAAATTACGATTTTTTATGAGTTGCACAATAAGACATATCTACTGCTTTAGAAATTTTGAATATATCTTAAGTAATTCAGACACATTTAATAACAACCACTTAGCAAATCTAATCCTGGAATAAAAATTCCGTAATACTTATAATCACAGACACAGAAAGATATTAGCTCTGATTTCCGTAAGCAATAAATTTACTCGATTTTTCTAGAATAAGAATGAAATAAAATTCTCAATAAACAGCTATTTGTGATTTAATTAATTTTTTTAAACAAAAGGACAAAAACATTTAAAGATTTGACGAAATTATAGAATAAGTTAGACTTAAATTTAAAAAAAAACTGTAACACGTCATATTTAGAAATATTTTGGACTTCTGTGAAAGTAAAAGAAGAAATTGACAGAAATAAAGACATAATTAAGATCGTATTACTGAAAAGATAATTTTTAGAATTTTAACAAGGCCCAAAAATATTTTTGTACGATAATTTTTCTTTAATTTTAATTGAATTAAACTAATTAGAATATATATTTTAAAAAAACTCTTCGAGATGCAATACAATGAGAAAAAAACTAGACCTGGCATTCCCATTCACTAAAAAATACATCTACAAATAATTTAGTAACTTTAATTCAAATGTTCTGTCTTATAATGTACCAACAGATGACAACATTTGTATGCATTTGATTTTAGTAGAGACAACTGTACAATTGGAAATAAAAGCATATAGCTCCTTAATTTAAAATTAATCATAAGAACAACAAGATTAAAAATCTAAAATATACATACATAAAAGCTTCGAAAGTTTTTATACAGTCTAGGGGAATTTATCCAGAAAATCTGATATGTTATAACTCTAAGCATTTTAGAAGAGCTTAAATAAGAAATTCGAACAATTTTTAGCTTGGAAATTTTAATATGTCAGAAGTATGTAAAACTAATAGGAATTTCATTGATCTCACTCTCAAAAGCCTGGAATTCAAAATTTATGGAAATAGGTTTACACCACTGGAAAAATTCCCAAATAAAATATTAAAGGAAAAATATATACTTTACTTTTTAACAATCCAAAAATTAAGTATTGAATATTTGGAATTGATATTTTTTACACTTTACCAAATACTCTAGATTGTATTATTAAATAGGTTACGTATTCAATTCCTCAGAGGACCAAAGCTTCTGTATTTATTTTTCCGTGTTTTCTAGATCATCCAATTTTGTGCTTCCATTTGAATTGCAACAGTCAAGTTTATAACTTGGTCCTAGTATGTACTTAAATAAAAATTACATATGATTGTAATATCAAAACATTATTCTTCAGATTTTTTTTTAATTTTTAAAATTTTCTTAAGGTTGAGTCTGGTCTTTACAACCTTCTGCTTAATAATTTAATAGCTTAACAAACTATTTGAACATTTATATTTCTTTCATAAGTTACTTTTTTTTTACAATTTTGCTTAAAATTGCTTATAAGTTAATTTTTGTAATTAACAAAAGGCTGCAACCAGCTCTCTTGAAGGTAAGTTGTAATTAATTTTTTTGTTATTCATCATATCATAGTGTATGTTTCTTTAAAATTTCATATATGAATATAAATCAATTTAAACATCTCGTTTTGGAAAGAAAAGGGACGGGGCGTAATTTGCTCTATCTAAAGATTGGTATAATGCTTATTCCGTTCCTACAAATACATAAAAAGATTTCTTTTTTTCCTATATGCTTTGGAAAAATCATACTATATTTCTAATTAGACTCATTTACGATGAAGCCAATATCAAATCAATATAACTATAGAGGCAAAGACATTTCATTCTCATATAAACCACGAGACACTCTATGGAGTTAATCGATGTATTGTTTTTTTTTTCCTTCTTTTCTTTTCTAAAAAGATATAAAGATGCCCTATCCCCTTCCCAATTAGATTGAAAAATGTTTTAATAAGCTTACTCTTTCACATATAAGCTTATTAAATATCAGCGAAATATTAAATGAAATATAAAGCTATTTACAATTTTGTTTTGAAAAACCTGGCTCGAGATGGTTCTCAGGTTTTAAACAACACTGTAGTATGTGTATTCTCTAATATTAAATAGACATTTTAAAAATTTGAAGAACTTTGAAAACTCATTAACCAAAACTGTTATTAACCAGTGAAAGTGGTCTTTATCATAGGAATATGTATTCTAGACACTTTTTTCCAATTTAGTGATACTAAAATTTGACATCTAACAAAAGTTGCAATCACAAGATCACATACCGGATATACTGCGTTATTTAATTAATTTAGTTATTGCTTTTACATTCATGCAAAATTACAAGTCGACAGATGGTTCAAACTTTTATAATAATTTGCATTTTTGATACTAAACCTGTGTACTATTTATCTATCGTTCTTTTAGTAGTTATCGATTTCCCTTATACTTGAACAATTAAACAGATTTTCTCAGAAGATATTCGTTTAAAATTTGATAGAAATCAACAGATTTCGAGTTCGAATATTTTGAAGTCTGCAATATTTTCTCCGTATTTCGAATACGAGAAAGCAAAAATCTTATTTTTCTCCTAAATTCAACCGATTGATTCCTGAATTTTGAGTCCTCTGATTATGGCTCCCTGAGCATTTGTTCTATCGCCATTGTTATTCCACTGCCAGATTCCAACGGATGACAAGCGCATTCAATTCAATTCCATTCAAAATTTTAAAATTTCTCTAAATAATAATAGCAGATAATAAGCGAATTCCGAATCTTTTCACGCCTCAAAGGCGAGGTCCAATGAACAAACGACAGGTTTCTTTGATAGATATGCGTGCCGCGGTAGACTTTGGCAGTCTTTAAGGAAAATCTAATAGTAATGAAAAGCTATTACCAAATCATTAATTATCATGTAATTTATTAATGTAGTGCAAATTAATTTTCTGGAGAAGCACCATTTGGAAATAACAGAAATATCAATTTTTAGGTTTCATAATATTTGTAACAATAAATAATAAAATATTTTAAAGACCAAATATCAAAAATTAAAAGGTTGTAAATTTCGTTTCTTGGTGTAATAAATTGCGTTATAAAATGAGTTACAAAAAATAAGAGTATGAAAAATGCACAATAGGAACCAATGTATCATTCACTTGCTTTAACTGGAAGTCTGATACAGATTAACTTTTGTTGTGATTGTTTAAACGTTTTTATTTCTATTTTACTGTAAATCATTTAATATTATTTATAGCCAAAATGTCATGCAATATTAAAAGGTGTATTATGAATCAATTGTTAAGCTGTTAAAAGTAGTTATATCAAGGAATCGCAAATACATGTAAAATATAAGTACTTCTCTAAAAAAAACTTTAACAAATAGCTCCTCCCTCCCATGTTACTCTTTCACCAATAAATATGAAATTTAAATTCTAGATACTGAAATAAATATTTTGTTAATACTGATAAATAAAAAAGTGAGGATCCAAAAGCTTTGGTAATTATTTAAATTATTATATATAATATTATTCCACACTAAACTTATTTATCAAAATGTAATAAAATTTAATAATTCTAATCCCATGACTTTCAACAGATTTTTAAAATCATTGCACAAAACTTGAAGATTTGGTTTTTCAGAAATTCTCAAAATGTTGCTTGAAATATAAATTTAAAAATGTTTAAAATTTGACTAAGATATTCAAAATTACATTCTTTGGATAAATATTGTTTAATTTAATGAATAAAGATACATTATCTCTGACGAATTTAGAATTGATAAGGATTCTGAGAATTCAGAGCTAACTGAGGCTCACTTTCTTGGCTTCTCCCGAAGCTAATTAATTTTATTAAAGACAGTCTTTTCTGTTTCTACTTTTAATATACTCCAAAGAGTAAACCAAAGAATATTGGTTTTTCTTTTAGAAGCCCCGAGGTTATTTTATTGTTACTTTGAAAACCAATTTTATGAAACAAATCTGTTGGAACATAAAACGCATGTAAGATCCATTTTAAATTTCCAAACTTACCCTCTTAATTAACTATTTCATATTTTAAGCCATTTTCTTCTAGAAAATTCTGTTACTTTCAAGAAGATTAATTTAAAGACGTTTTTCTTAGTATCAATTTTGCTTATTACATAAGAGTTCTCCAAAAATTAAACTTTCTTGAAGTATAAATCAATCTCAATTTTCTGCAAGGTATCTCATTTTAAAATACTAGTTGTACTTTAGTGCTAAAACTATTATACATGCAATAGACATACGAATTGTAACTACTTTTTATCGACAAACCTAAATAGTTTAATGGTTTTTATAAGTAAGACAAATCATGTGTTTGTGAATATTAAAATTCATTTATGCTCATTAATTGAAAGAGGAAAAAAAAAAACTCATATTTCGACAGCAACTGAATATCTATTTATTTTTGTCTTTTGTAATTATTTGAGAATTCCCTTATGTTATCTCATTAGCTGTCACTATCCCCATTAAAGGGTTTTGGAATTTTACCTACTCCACTCAGCACCAAAAATATATATGACAGTTTAGTTCTATTCTATATATATAATTCAACAATATGATAGCATACAGTGTGTATTCTACGGTTCGTTTCTTTACAATAAGCGAATAAATATGAAAATCGTCCGTAAGTTGAAGAAAATTGAAATGTCATATTTTAAAATTTATATTTTTGGTTTGGCATTTATATTATACTGAAACATAAAAACCAAAATATATACATAAATATGTAACATAGGTTATAGGAACTATCTGTTATTTACTCAGTCTTTTGTTTCTTATTGAATGGATTTTATTGATCATTTTATAACGGTAACTTTTTTTTAAAAAAATATCAAATACTTTCAAAACAAAGCATAATTTGAATATAATTATATTGGTACACAATTTTTTGTGCAAATAGATAATTTATCCACCAAAAGTTTAAAAAAAACAGTTTATAAACTAATTTCGATAGCAATATTGAATAAGAAATTTTGCTCGAATATATTTGCAAAGATTTAAGCAGTATTTTCTCTCTTTATGCATTTTTTTCTGTGTTTGGCAATGAAACTCTTTTTGGTTTTAGCGCGCAAAAAAATTCAATATCATCATCGTATTTCTAACTCATAATTTACGCTTATATGCACAAATATGCAGTGCTAAAAACTCTGTAAGTATCATGAAATAGTTTAGCGAACTTACCTCTTTCAAAGCTGCTAGATGCCTTCTACACAATACCGAAAATAAAATGGAGACATTTCCTTTCATCTTGATTGAAATTAGAATATTTTTAACTTGTTATTTATCCTAACTATCTGAGTTCTAGCAAACAGCAAATGTAAATTTTAAATTTTATCTGTTATTTAATAAAAAATTTAAGTTTGTAAATGTAATTGCATGCTGAACTGAAGTTTATAATTTTAGAGTTTCATGAGTGATGTATTGACACGTCAGATTTGATTTTCAGTGAAAAGCATTAATTAAAATAATTTACATAGATAACAAAATGGTGTAAATTTATTTGCACTCACGAAAGGATGAATCAAGCCTTTCTTGGCAATAGATCTGATGGAAAGAACTACAACGGGACTACAGAATCTCTGTTCAACTTTAATCTTGATATAAATGCCTTCTAAAAATTTTTATTATTAGTAATTAATTCGGTATTAATTGAAACAGAAACATTTTAACCTTCGACTATTACAGTCGAAAATAGTTTGCCTTTTCATATCTGAAAAGAATCACGATGTTTCAGCTCTCATGGATGCAACAAATAATTATGACAACTGAAAGAAAAATAGGCGTTCTAAAAATAAGTAATTAATGCAGCTGTCAATGACTGAAAAAAATATCGTACTGTGAAGTAACCTATTTTCCCTCTTGCTTTTACTTTCTTTACTTTCTCTCACTCCCACTGTCTCTTTTGATAAGCGTGTATGAGTACCCAAAATAATTTAGCCGGGTCATTGGCGACATTTTAACTCATAATCCAGAATAGAAGACGACTCTTCAACTGATACCCATTTTTCCACGCGAACTTAGTTTTAACGCCTTTAGACTTACGAATGAAACTTAGATCAATTCCTTACATTTGATGATCCACAATGTATATGATATTCGAATTCGCCACTCTCACATTACGATTTTGAAATTCTGTCCTTCGACTATATGAAGCTTTAGAATAAGTGCTCAATTAATTTATTAGTGAAGTAAAATTACGTTTTTGAGGGATTTTGCTTTATTCACATCAAAGTATATTCTTCAATCGTAGAAACCACTCAAAAATTCAAACACAATAAATCAATGAAGAGGGAAATTTACCTATTTGGAGGAACTTTTATTTTTCATTTGAAATTAATCACATACAAATTCGCATCTATTCAAAGTTCTTATTTTTCTTAATTCGGAGGTGGATACCCCCACCTCTGAATTTCCCCATATTCAGAGGTGGGGGTATCCACCTCTGTCAAACCCCTCCCCTCCCACTCCAATAAAACCTGCCATATTCTGCAGTCTGTCAAGAAGAAATGGCTGTTTGATTATATAAATAACGTAAATCTATGATTGTTTGATAAAAAGAATATTCGAAAACTTTGGCAGAAACTGGGTAAGTAAAATATTAAAATAAATTGGTTTATTTTTTAATCCATCTTTTTGTGGTCTTATCCAATCTTCTTGGGAAAATATAAAAATAATTAATGAACAGTCAAATAGCAATCGGTCACTCTTATTTAAATCATTTAAAATCATTACTAAGAGCACTAGACGTAATATATTCTATACAATTGAAAATCTCTACACAATATGTATGCATCGAAGACTATATTTTTGAGCATGACCCTGTCATAAATTAATCTGTATGTTTAATTGCATTCACTTTATAATCGTGACATATGGATTCTGGCTCTTTTGAAAATGTCCGGTATGTCTCGGATATTTTCGACAACGAAGGATATTTTTGCAATGAAATCGATACCCTCATCATCTTAAATTTAATTATGTTCTGCTCTATCTTCTTTAATTCATATTTATTATAAATATTATGGAGTCGACAATAAATAAAATTGACTACAAAAGGATAGTAGTAATATGTTTACTGTATTTAATTAAACAAATTTATAACCCAGTTATTGTATTTTAAAAATATTAAAACAGTTTACTGTCCTCGAGAAGACGTCAGTAAACAGTTTTTTTTTTTAAATTCCAACACACTAAGGAATGAGGGGAAAATCGACAATAAAATTTTGTCTTTACAAACATAAACAAATACAGTTAAACAATTTTAAAAAAAGAACCTTGTGGTTCTGATTTCTTTTCATAAAAGAATAAAGTTCATATTTATTAAGTTATTGTGAATTATTGGTTTTCAATTTCATCCTGTATTTTTTTTTTTCGATTTCCCCCGTCTGAAATAGGAAAATTTATATTTTCCGATTATTTATTTATTTACGTTTTGTAAATCTGCTTTACTTTTGATAAACGCCATTTACATGGCCATTTCGTATCAGCAGCTCAGAGGGAGAGACAGCATGTACCTTTTCCCTTCTGCTTAGCGATGCTATTAACATTTACAACAAAAATTTAAATGTGTAATTTGAAATGGATTTACTCAGAAATGAAAGTAGTTTATAATGTAAAATCAGGCGAGGAGTTTTTTGATTTCAATGAAATATAAGATAGGGCATTTTAAACTTTGAAACTGCGATTACAAGAAAAATACTGTTTTGAAATGCAACAGAAAACTTTGAAAGATGCTTGATTGTTTGAGCTGAATATTTGAAAGCCTTCAGCTATCTGAAAACTTGAAGTATCATTTTTGTGCGTTTGTATAATGTCTATCTATGATTATTTTGTCATTATTACGTAATTTCGATGCACACTTTAGTAATCACAATTTTTGATGTATTGTTTAGTAGTATAAAAAGGAATGAACTTAAATATTCCTTCTTAAAATTGTATTTTTTTCCCTTCGTAATTGTTAGAAATGTAATTATCAGTAGTTTAAGGTATAATTTTTATTGTTTGTTGTAGTATATCTTATTTTCCAGTAAATCTTTAAATCTATATTACAAACTCAAGAAAAGATTCGTATATGTAGAAAAATCAAAGATAGTATTCATAACTCAGCATTTATTTAATATAAAATAAATTTTTATAACCCATTGATGAAAGAATGGGGCTAATAAGATAATCTTTCATCTGGTTTTCAAAAAATTAATAGAAGTGTGGGAGGTGAACAAAACATGATATTTTTCTACTGTCGGAAATACACCGCATGAATATTTCAAAAGGAAATGTAAGGTTGAAATTTCAACTAAAAATATTACCTCTCTTGAAAAATACAACTTAATTGTCACACTGTTCTACACATGATATTTCAATTATATCGATACCTGAATAATGTTCGAGGATATTTTATTAATTTCCTTACAGTATGAGTCATTCCAAACGGCCGTATGGCCTAAAACTCATTCATATACAGCATAAAGAAAGAACTCAATCTATGTACAGTGGAAAGTAAGTGGATAATGTATGCCCTATAAAACAACTAAATGAAAAAATGAAGTAAAAATTGCATATCTATCCTCCCAAGAAACTGTACAGAATAGTACATTCCAACTTAATAATTTGTTCTAAATATAATAAATGTATCATTGTTTTTGTCGACAATGTTGTGAAATAATATTTAACCCTGGAACGACCAGAGATAGATATAGACATAGATTCATCCAGAGATCTGCAAGACATTTTGACTGGTCTTGCACTTCTAGTGTTGAAATGAAGAAATGTCTGAATTTTCACACAAAAACGAATTGGAAGTATTAGAAGTAATGGAGACACGTTCCGTGATGTCACAGTCGCATAATACTTATAACTACACTTGTTATCTACTATTGCGAGCAATAGTTGCCTCTTTACTGCTGTTACCTATTTTCCTGTTGTCTCCAGATGAGACAATCTTATCGAGACGATGACAGATGGTTTTAGGTAGGGTATTACGGGATTATCCCAACAGAGCACTAAATATCGAATATCGTTATCCCATCATGGTCACGAGATCTTCCAGAGGTAGGTGTGGCCTTTTATTGCGCGCTATAATTCGTTTCGTGTAAACGCTGCTGTGCTACCTTTCTGCTCCGTTTACTTATAAGGTATTCGTTATGACTGCAATGTGCAAAGGAAAAGGGTGGTATTCTTTTCTGTGGCATCGTCGTTTCTAGTCCTGTAAGATGCTTAGTAATTAAAAAAATAGTTGAAACAGACCATTTAATATGAATAAATATGAATTATCTTTATTATGAACTATTAACTGTAATAATGAATTATCTTTATTAAATTCACACTATCAAATAGAAAATCTGCTGTTTGAAGAAGGGGAAGAAACTGAAAACTACTTATTCGGGAAAAGAAAAAAACCCTTCATTTTTATCTTATATCCATAAAATTAAACTCTTAAATGATATTTTTTTATAACAAGGATTTATTTAGAGATTTTTGTTTTCTTTCCCCACCTGATGATGAAATCATTATGCTTTCACACCTTTTGTGTATGTTAAAAGTACTTCAATTTGTTGCCACTTGTTCTCTTCTTCAAATTTATGATTCAGTTGGTTATACTAGTATATGACATTTAAGAATTATCTTGAGATAGAGGCTTATGCAAAATTATTCTTAAAAATGCACATTTTGAATGAAAAAGATACTGAAACACACACACAAACACACAAACACACCAGTTTCTATTTCATTTCTGGAGATAAAACTTGAAAACTTACAATTTGGACCGAATGATTGCTTAAATATTTAAGAAACGAGTCATCCCAAAATATCACATTTGATTTTAAACATGGAGATTTAAATTAATTTGTGTTTTTCATATTACATTTTAAATACATTTAAGATTTAGCACAAAGTAGCTAAAGAAAATATAAAAGCTCAATATTTTCTAGGTGTACTTTCTGGGAAAATAGTTTGGTTAACAATCATTTTGTTTCTATAAGGCAATTTTTCCCCCGGAATGTCCCGCAGACAGCCACCTTCTGGCCTTCCACTGTTCATTCCCTTAATTATCTTCTTATCAATGAAAGAGAAACTCCGTCTTCACTGTAGATGTCAGCAAACTCCAACACAATCTGGGTAATACTGCCAATCTGGCGGTTGGATGGTTCAGCTCATCTACTCCTGCCATCGCTTGTAAAAGGAATCTTTAAATATTAAGAGATGTGTTCAGAATTTTACCATTTGAGTGGTTTGGGCAGTGATTACTTGTCTCCTGATGTTTCATTAGCCTTGTAAAATGAATTAGAATCGACACCAAAAGGAATAAATGAGAAAATGTAAGCCATTGAGAATAAAGTAAAGAATACGAGGAAAGGAAAATAAAATATTTTTTTAAATATAGATTATAAAAGAATATTATTTTGGTTAAATTATATAACTTCACATATTAAAAAGAATGAATTAATGTGAAACAGAAATTCTGAAAATAAATAAATAAACGTCACATTTAATTTAAAAAATAAATACTTAAAAAAATTAAGGAACATTTATCTTTATTTATGCTCTACTAATAGTAGAAACGAACAAAAAAAGTTATTTAGTTACACATCTTCTTAAAATGTGCGTAAATCGCATAAGAAGTTTTCTCCATTTTTTTTAAAAGTCAGTTTCAAATTTTCTATAAAAAATTTCTACTTTTCCTTCTTTTAAACATTTCTTTATACTGAAAAAAAATTCTAAATATGAGATTTTAGGGAATGAGAAGAAAAGCAATCAGAGACAAAGAAAAAGATCTGTAGAAAATATTGGCTATTCTTCACCTCTTTCGTTTCCTTTTTATATTTTATTAGTTAATTCAAGGTTTTAACATAAGACCATTATATTATTCATTAAAAGATGTGCTCAATAAGACATAATAAAGTATCCACTAAATATGAATAAAAAATTACATATTAATTTCATGAACAATTGTGTAAAAAAATAAGAAAATAATAATAGCAAAAACTCCTTATTCATTTCATTATCCATAAATAATTTTCAGCATACTAGTTTCCACCAGCCACTACCAAGTTCATTTCTTATTTTCTATTTATACAACGCGATTTACAGATATTAATAATTTAACATTCCATTATGCTGTTCTTTATAATTTTTTTCGATTGATAAATTATAGAGTATTTAGAAAAATGTAAATATTTAACTTAAAATTTAAAAAAAAAGAGAATTGTTTGTAAAATTTCAGAAAAATGACATTCTGAAGATTTTTTAAATTTTTTTCTTATAATAAAAATTGTGTATAATTGCCAAGATTCTCATCAAACGAAAAATAGCATTATTTTCGAAAGTTTTTGATAAGGTATTGCCCTGCAATTGTTTTTTAAAAGAAATAATCGCAAATGAAAAATGGACTGATTCGCTTTCAAATTTTTATTTCATTTTAACGATGATCTTAAGTTAAAATTTAATACCAATGTTCAGTAAACTCATACATTTATTATTTCACTTTATTCTTTCAAATTTTTATTTAATCATATTTTTATAACAGCATTCAATCATTTTTGTTTTACGAACTTTTTACTTGAGCCTTTTTAATTATATTTCATAAATCAAGAATTTTCAAATACCTCCAACAACCTTCATCAATTCCCTCCCTTTTTGATATGTTAAGCACAATGAAAACAATTTCGTTCGAATGCTAACCAAATCGAACATCTTCACTGAATTAATTATTTGATTCTTATCTGCTTTCTTCATCATAATTATTTTCAAAACAGAATTGCTATATCAGCTTCTAACTTAATATCCAATCGTTTTCCAATTTTTTTTTCATTTGCGAGATGTTTATTATTATTTTTTTCATAGCTAGTTCGTATATTAAAATGCAGCAACCCATCAAGGATAATGAAAATGGCCTTATTCTGGACGCTTCCGAATTTCGGTGCTTATTTCCGGATCTACTTGTGCACAACCAACTACTCTGCCGCTCCTGAATAAAGCAGTATCGACATTCCGCAACTACTGATGGGAAATGGCAAAATTTTTGTTCATCGTCGTTTCAGTTCGACATCAACATTTTATGTGCTTTCAGAAAATGAATTTTAATATAAATTTTAATTATGGATAGAAAACTAAAAATTATTATTTTAAATTTTAAAAAATGAGCAGTTTTGATTTGCGCTATGTAGCAGTTTAATATAAAGCAAAAATTATCGTGATGAATCTATTATTAATATCTATAAATAACAGAAAAGAGCAACTTTTATTTAAGCATAGAGATTTCAAATTTCCACAACTCATAATTCATCAAAAATCTCATTGATGTTTCGTATGTATTTGAACTGAATTAAGGAGAAATACTTAATTTGTATTTCTTAAATTAAAAGGAATTCATTAAAAAATTATATAAAGAATACAACCCAATACAAATACAAATTATTATACACTTTTAGAAATTATATTTCTAGTGTGATAGAGAATTTTGGTATTTAATATGCGACATTTAAGATCCAGAGTAACTATTCGCTTTGGGATACTTTTTTATGGATTGTGAATATGTTTTGTATTAAATGGAATATTTGAAGAATGAGATTCATTCTAAATATAATTTTAGAATTTTATACACATAATTAATTATACTTGTCTTCAAAATAAAATTAACTCTGATAAAATTGATGGATGAAAATAGATTATTTTATTTTTTATTTACTGATTTACTCATTCTATTTTCTTCTGCTTTATTTACCATGAATTCCAACGAAAAAATTTGTAGTAATCTTAAAAAGGGACAGAAATAATAATTCTTTGATTTTTATTTTACTGAAAGGTATTTAGAATGTTTCCTTTAAAATACATATATTCTAAAATTAGTTCGTAAATTTTTATAAGGTATTTTTACAGGTTATATAGACATGTAGCAACATCCGACATTCAATTTTACTTTATTTAGTGAAAGAAAGAACTGAATTTTTGGCCAGATCTTTGTTACTAGTGTAGCAAACGCCTTTGCTTTCAATAAGCTATACCTGCCTTTGGTTTAAAACATTCTTATCTTTTTTTGATTTACTGAACAATAAAAGATGTCAAAATAAAGGAAGCATTTCCTTGATTTATTATATATTTTACATGAATATTTAGCCTTTTGAGCACCACTTACTTCATGTGGAAACTCAACAATGAAATTCTTATATTATAAGTCTTTGGGGAAAAATCGGGATAGTTTCCAATTAAAAAATTAATTTCTTAAGATTTCCAAAGTCAAAAATTTCTTCCATTTTTCATTTGAAATAAATATAGTGGGTACTTATATTATTTTATAGTTGAGATAAAATAGAGATGACCACTTTTGCTTCATTTCAAATAACAGTAGAAAGTGCGTGTGTGTGTGTTTTTGTCTAACTGTAAGATAATATATGTAATTATTCTTTAACTTTGAATCTGTTAACAAAAAGGAAGATAGTCCGTAATTTTAGAAAATGCTATGAGTAATAACCAAAATTGTTTCACTTGGTTAGTCTCACCACAGAAGTCAAAAAATGAAGTTAAAACTGAGAGCAGTTTTTGCAATATTTGGCAGACTTGGTGAATATTCTTTTTGCTGTTTTATGAATATTTTTTCTTCCATAATGCATGGAAATCGACATCTGAGGATTATGTAAGAGATTCTGCTTGTTAAAGCTGGGGCTCATTTTCGTAACAGAGCCTTAGTGTTCACTAGATCCAACTTAGAAGCATTATAGTTGATTTTTTATCTTTAAAATTATGAGAAAATAGGTAAAAAGAAACTAAAACAGTTACTTTAATGTTTGTAATAACAGAGTTTTAAGATGATGTTAATTACTGACGTGAATTTTTTAATGTTTAACACATTTTGTTTAAAAACCAATTTTCAAATTAAACTAAATTGTCATTAAAATGTTACAATACAGTTATCATCACAGTTGTTACAAGTAACCTCCCATGTAATCTGACAATTCAACAACACAATTTAGCTCTAACGCGTTATTAGGATTCTCTTAAGTAACATTAAATCGTAACCATCAGGTCCTCACTAATACTGTTACAGCTAATACCCGTATAATTCGTCACTTGAATAATACTTGCGAGATTCTTTTACCGGACGATATCGCAAGACACGATTTTACTCTAACTTGGTTTGGGAAAGAGAGCAACCCTTGAATAGCATATAACGAAATAAAACCTTTAAAAAACAAAGGATATATCATTTGAAGCTGAAGAAATCACAGAAAGTAAACAAAAAAGGCCAAGGTATAGTCGATAAGCTGGAGCTACGTTTTTTTATTGAATCTTTTTTTCTATGGGAAAAAGAATTAACTTAAAGATACAGTGTTACCAAAGATTTATGCAGCATAGAAAAAAAATACCTAAGATAAAAACAAATAATCTAACCAAACAGAGTTTTACCAAACTTATAGAGAAGAAGACTAAGATAATTCTGAAAAAAATTCATAGCCAATGATATCCATTCAAAAAGATACTTAAAAGTGATAATGACTATGATGCAAAAAATGTAATTTAATAAATATATCTTGCTTAAGAGATCTGCTTTAATAAAGATAATCTTCTTAATTATGGGGTTATAATGCATTATTTTTAAGTATTAGAACCTCACACTTTTCTTTTTTTACTATCTCATTTTATTAATTGGTTATCTGTTGCTTCATAAAAAGGGGTTATACATAATGCGGCATTTTTTCCCCGAACCTAATGATGGCGTTATTCTTCTTCATGTACTTAATTCTTTTATTTATTATTTTTTTACATCTATAAGTGAGTTATTCTCGCAGTTCTCTTAATTTGTTTGTAATAAGATGGCGTGTCTTTAGTTGACGGAATTTCCATCTATTAGTTTTTCTTAGTGAAATGAGAATTTCCTACACAGTGTGTGCGTGCCATATTGAGATTTAATCTACTGAAAACACAAATAAAGCATATCAGTAGACTGACATAATCGTAGCATCTTCATGGACATCAAACCTAAGAGAGGAGTTTTCCAAAGGAATTATTTTTACTTATAGCTTTCAAAACTAGCAAGAGCTCGAACAACTTCCTATTAAATCAATTTATAGTTTTAATTAGCATTTATTCGCATGTTTCATCAAAAAGGTATCGATTCCATCTATATAAATGAAGAAAAGGAAACGCCACGGAAAATTTCTTCTGAAAATTCTTCAGGATAACAATTACTCTATTACAATCCTGATGAAATGCCTTTTTCCATTTTACTAAAATCTGCTGTATCCTTGCATTTTATGAAATGCCTTTTTCCATTTTACTAAAATCTTCTGTATCCTTGCATCTTATAAAATGTCTTTTTCTACAAAATTAAAATTCGTTTTTAAAACGAAATACACATCATTAATGAATAGGGGAAAGTCAAAAGTAAAAAGAGCAAATCAGCCCAGCTTATAAAAATCTTTTTATTTTAAGGACAGAGGCACATTTAAGTAGCGTAGCTGAAACGGAAAGAGAGAGATATATATATTAATTTTACTTATAGAATTCAACTTCAAAAGACAATATAAATTTATATTTTGATCGAAAAAAATTAGAAAACATCGTGTACTTATTGACAGGAAAAAGTTTTGAATTAAAGTACTTAATTTATTGGATTTATATTTAAAAAAATTCTTTTATTATAGTACCGGTTTTCAAATACATTATTTCTTGAAATTATTGGTTAAATCAGAGAATATATATATATATATATATATATATATATATATATATATATATATAATTTGAAAGATTCTTTTCGAAATTTCTCAAAGAGCTATTTTTCTTGACAGTTTGATATTGTTTTTCTTTTTTAGCGTGTGTGTCAAAATCCTATATCTATAAGAGATTTTTGGTTTATCAGCAATACTTTGATTGGACTTTATTTTCTTCAGCGGACTGGCTAGGCTGTCAACTTGCCAACAAAAAAGTTTTGCTTTCATGAATAGATAATGGCCTTTTTTAGTTTTGAAATACTGCTTTTAACTGCTTTTTAAATAATTGATCAATATGAAATTTCATTTTATGTTAATAATTCAGCTGGATCATAATATAATTCTCCCAAACTGAAGGCATCTGCAGCTAAACCTAATGAAAAGAATTAAGCCGAATTTCACGAGTGTAAAATGCAAAGGAAATTGAATTTTGCAAGAAAAAAAATCTGAAACATTACTCTGTATACAAAGGTAAGCTCCGCACACAGAAAGCTTAACTCGAATGTTAATTAATAAAAGGCTATTTTCTGTTTCATACTTCATTTCGTTCATTTATGTATGTACTTTTTTTCCCTCGAACATTAACGAAATCATGCTTAATCTATTTTCCGTGTCGTCATTGTAATTATTGATTTAATGCTTTCCTTCCAACATCACTGAAATATCTCTCGACACTGATTTTTTTCATTAATGTTAAGAAGGAACAGAGGGATATTTTTTTGCTCGATTCTGTTGTCCAAAATTGCTTTCTATAGTCTACAAATGAAATTTAGTTTTATTCCATCCATTAACTTGAGATGCAGATGCTTCCCAATAGGGAAAGTTAATTTATAGCCACCCTGCATTGTAGGAATATAAACAGTTAATAATTTCAGTACAGACTGCAAGTTGCGAACGCTCATTCTGCAATTTATTGATTTATGAAATTAATATTGTCATTTTTATAAGCAGACATGAGATGATCCTAAGTGGTGTTGTCTTTCTCAATATCTAAAAATACACTTTCTACAGAAATTATATATATATATATATATATATATATATATATATATATATATATATTTGTGAAAACACGTGAAAAGGTAAATAACGAAATTAAATTTATTTGACTGCAATATTTCGAGGATTTCATTAACAGAACGTGATAAGCGCTATTGGACAAACATCAATTGTGTTACGTTGAAATTTTGCTATTTTTTAAGGGTATTTCGTTCTTTTGTATTTATATAGTGAAGGTACTGCATAGTTAAATTTTTATGTACACATACACTATTCTGTTTGGTACATTTTAAAATGCTATTTAAATTTTATGGAAAAATATTAATAATTAGTTTCATATGCAATACTTTTTGAAAGAAAAAATTTAAATATGCATTCAAGCAAATGATGTTTCGTTGGTTGCTAGAATTTTTATCAATAAACAATAATTTGTATGCAGTTTACAATATTTTAGATTATTCTCATAATTGTAAGGATAGCATGTGATAAATAACATTCATAACTGTCAAGAGCACAAAAGAGGAAAATAAAGAAACGAAAATTAGAATTATGCAAAGCCTTATAGCAGCAAATTGCTAAAGGGCTTTGAAGAGAAAACACCTAAGAATAGAGAGAGTACGGAAGTGGCTTCAAAGTTGATGACAAAACACTACATTTGACATTTTCTTCTTCAATGAACGGTAGTTCTCGGATGAGCAAAGATGAGGAGACATTACAAGAAGAAAATCTATTGGTATGCAGGATATTTTGATAGAAATGTCCCATAATAATTTTTTTAAACAGAATGAACATGCACAATGCATTACCTCACAAATGGTATAACATATACAGTACAAAATATATACTCTGTTGTCAAAATATATGTTCTGTTGGTCCAGAAGAATTCCCTCAATTACAAAGATCGATATTCCTGACTGGATATTAGTTAATACTGTTACGAATTTTTTTTTCATAATCCACGTTCTTTTAACAGTAAAAAGTCCAACAGACTCAATAACGGACATAAATGTTTACTCTACCCAAAAATAAGAATTCAAAGCAGTTAAATACAGACGAAAACTTGTACGAAAAAACTCTTTCAGTACACAAGCACCGAATCATTAATAACAATCACACCATTGCAAAGCCCTCAGAGAAGACAGGCTCAATTATTAGTTTGAACTCTTAATGACTCAATATTAAGTATTTGACTGATTCTCGGCTTTTTATAGATTTAGTGACAGAGCGCAGGAGTTTTTGAAAAAAAAAGATATAACTAGAATCCTAATGGAACTATAGCCAAGATTCTTGTTGTTTCTGGAATCATTGATCCTGTAACCTAAGTTACCAATTTCGTAACCAAATGATTACCACATAAGTCGCCAAGACCGGAGTCATTGCCTCGGCATCCATTCAGTATCCATCAGAACTATCTGCAAAACTATTTCCTTACCATGAAAGTGACCGAGCTGGAATGAAATATGACAAATTATCTGCAATATATTAATTACCTTGTCACATTTGATGCAATCAAAGCGACTAAATGAAAAATAGCCTTTGTTAAACAAATTAATGAAGAAATTATTAATAAAAAATTACTTCATGTTCCATCACTAAAAACGCACTATTTTGCTTTTCGTGCATGCTTTTTCAGCACAAATTGTATAATCTTTCAGGCTCACTAAAAGTATTTTATTTTTAGAGGTATCATACATCCGGCTCTCCTGCTACATGAAAATTCTTCCGAGTACCGCAACTCATATGCGAAATGGTTAATAACAAAGAGCTAAAAACAAAGAGATTCAGTTATATGTAGTTAATCCAATTAACCAAGAACGAAGGTCAGAAAAAAATTGATATAGCATGAAATTTTTCAAATATTATTGGATACTATTCTGTTTTGCCTAAAATAATATTGTACTTAAAGGTTCAAATGAAGCTAGTCACAATAATCCCTATTTATACGGCTTTATTTTGTTGCAACAGAGTGACTGGTTGTAATTTTTTAAAGAGGTTCAAAGGAATTTATTGAAGATCCAAATAGTAGTATTTTCTTAAATGTGTTTGAATTAGCAAGCTGTTACAATATTAATTTATAGGAAGATATTGAAACACATTAAAAATAACGGGTTTCTCATTTACAACTTCTTTTTCAAAATGAAATAATGAAATTAATTGAGAACAAAGCAAAACAAAAACCATACACAAAATGAAGAAAGCAAAATAAGGAACATTTTATACAACTGCACTAATGACGTTTTAATTAAAGAACAAAGGAGTCAGATGATAAGTTGCATTCATATTTATCATAGTGAAAATTTATTGATTGAAGAAAGTTTCAGGAATTTTATTCAATCACATATAAAAAAGGGAAATGGTTTATCGACTGAAATTTTAAATAAATTAGAAATCGATAAATTGGATATTCGGAATTGTAGGAGACAAGGATTCGTTATTTGTGTTAGAATGACAGGCATATATAAGGAAATTAAATTAATAATTAAGTAATATTCAAACTTCGGACAACTCATAATCTAAATTTAGCTTGTATTTACTCTACTCCTACAACTCCGATTATTGCTTTTCTGGTACTAGGCAAAGGCTATTTAATTCTTTTTTCATTCTCAATAACACAATCGGACATGAAGAGTCTAAAATTTTTGCATAAAAGTTTTTCTAATACAAGACAATTATCAAGATAGCTATTGCAATAAACTTTCTATTTATAATTGCTTGAAGTAATTAAAGGACCGTAAATGATTACAAACGATTTTTCAAATCTGTAAGCTACATTGAATGCAAACGTTTGATTTTGCAAATAATAGATTTATCTGTTTTCTTTCTACATGGAATAAATTTCTACAATGCATCAATCGAACACACAAAGAATTACAACAGAAAAATTTGAGATTAGATGGTAGAACAAAATTGATTACTGGATTACATTATACATTCATAACAAGAGCTTCGAAGTATAGATTTTGAACAAAGTTTCCAAGAAATTCAAAACTTACCTAAAAAGGGGAATTTTTTAAAACGAAAGAGGTAAATATTGATAATAAAAATTCATTACACTTGTATTTTAAATACAAGCATTTATTTAAAATACAAACTTACAGCCGCTTTGACACTAAAATAGATTATTGTTTTCGAAGAATAAAAATTATCTGTGGTGGCATTTATCCCTAAAATACATGAGTATTGTAGATCTCTCTGTTAAATACAGCCGAAATTTTAAAAAAGTAAGAATTCCCCATGTGAAACTCAAAGTTTGAAACAGCTTTTTTTTATACAAAATAAAGAAACTGCATTTATGTATAATCTCTATAGGCTTTTCTATATAACCCCTATAGACTTTTCTTTATAATCTCGAAAGACTATCCTTTATAATGTCTTTCTGTACAATTTTCTAAATTAGATTTATCAGTATTATTTCTCTATGGAATAAATTTCTGTACTGCGTCGATGCAACCCACAAAACATTTCAATAAAAAATTTGTGAGTGGATGGTGTAACAAAATTGTTTGTTGGATTACATTGCACTTTTATTACAAGAACTTCTACATATAGGTTTTGAATAAAATTTCCGGGAAATGAAAAGCTTATTCAAAGAATATAGAGAGGGAAACTTTTTTATAAATGATAGAGAATAATAATTATAACAGAAATAGATGAAATTTGTTTCTTAAATACAGATTTTTAATTAAAATACAATTTCATAGCGTCTCTGACATTTAAATAAATTATCGTTTTCAAAGAATAAAAACTGCCTGTGTTGATATTTGCCTTTTTTTTTATCGTCCATCTTTAAAATACATAAATGCTGCTGATTAAAAAAATTCTTGTATAACTTGTTATTAAATACAGCAGGTATTTTTAAAGAGTATTCACTAATGAATTGAAAGTTTGAAACAACGATTTTTACACAAAATAAAGAAACTACATTTCTGTTTAATCTCTATAGGCTCTTCGCAATTTAGGTTTATGCGAGTCATACTCAATTATCAATGTTATTTTTTGAATATTCTTAATTCTTCTTTTTTCAATTGCATCGTGCGAGAGAAATTTTAGTGAATTGAGAGACTGACAAAATAATATATGATACCAATTTATTGATAGAATAAAGAACGATTATCCAATCCTTCTATTATTTCATTAGAATACAGCGTCTTAAAAATTTTAATTATGATGACGAAATTAATGAATTTGTTGAAATGAAAGCCAGAAAAGCACAATAAAATAAATTTTATTACAAACCTATATTATAATTTATTTGTTTTATTGTTTCCCCAATCCAATGAATTAAGATTCTTAAATGCAATTTTTTTTGTACAAGGTACTGGAATTGCTGATTACTTAATTGGATGGCTTACTAAAATAATTTATCATTACATTGTTTATGCAATTTCTGAATTGTTTCATTGTCAAATGCTAATAGCTGAAAACCTGTCTCTAATGAAAAAGAATTCTTTATGACTTATGGTAAATGCTTATAGTCAAAGTGCATGTATCCAACGTTTTCCAATCAAAATCTAATATTTTATTTTATTAAAAAGTCTTTGTTGTACCCAAATGTTGATAATAATGAATTCAGTGATGAGATTAAACAGATTAATGATGTTTCAAAAAGAAAAGAAGTTGATCCTTTTAATTTACAAAGCATAAATGAGGGTTATATATATATATAAAGTTCTCTTTTCAAAAATAAAGAACTAAATTGTAGAGTGTAAGTTTTGACACAGGATTACAAAAATTGTATGCTTTAAAATAGATTAATAGGAATTTCATTTCAAAGAGAATAAAAAGGAAGTTCCCCAAATGTAATAAAATCGGGAAATTATTAAAGGGAGCTAGGGAGTAATTGTAATTGGGATAAATTTTAACACACACGTTACACAGTGATGTTTTAATTTTTTTTCAGAGTTTCGTTAAACATGATTTTAATAACGCGCATTATTAAGTCAGAGCCCAGCCGAAACGAGTTGTGATTTTTTTAACACATGTTCTATTTTATAGTTAATGGAGAGAGAAAAAAATATTTCATGCATTTTGAGTGAAGATAAGTTCGTTGACCTTTCTAATAACTTTTTTTTGTATATGTATTAAGTTTGAAAAATTGCTTTAATTTGTTTGCTAATCACAATACTTTTTTTAATCAAGAAAAATATTCGAAAATTATGCGATAGGGTAAGTTGGAATATTTTACAACTTGCGAGATATATCGTGTGTTTGATTTATCTTGTTCGACTTTCTGCCTGAAATATTATCATGCATTAACACAAGAACAGATTTCTTTTTAAGGATTCACTTCGGAAAAAGGTTAGTAAAGTCTAGCTTAAAAAAAAAAACTTCCATCCTAAACGAACAATATGAAAAAGCGGCAATTGAATTAGAATATGATATAATAAATAAGAAATGAAAATAAGCAGAGGAAACGGTAAGAGGGAAATATTTAAGGGAAAGAAAAGGGTAAGAAAACAATTGCAAAAAGAAAAAAGAATAAAGAATAAAAGTTTTGAATTTATGTAGAGACTCTAGAAAAGAAGAATGGTTCGAAATTTTTTTACAGCAGCTCTGACGATGTATTATAATATGGTATATTACATCAACATCCTTTTTTAAAGTAATATTAGGGTTAATTTAGGATAGACTACGTGATTTTGAACAGTGATTAGATGGGAGCACCTAAACTGGCACCTTCCTCTTCGAACTTCCGCACCACATCACAAGAGCGCGTTTATTTCCGACGGATTTAGCGTGTATCAGACCCGTTTACGCGGCAGCTCTTTGGGTTGAATTGGGTTTCGAACCAGAAACAATCCGGAACCAAATTTCTGCCACCAGATAGAGGAGAACGGTTTCAATGCTTAACTTACAAAATGTGTGCTATAGGAAGCAAGCTATGATTTGTTTGTATTAACTGCAATTCTGAAGCAGACTGACTTTTATGTTGATAGGTTTAAAAAAATTATCATTATTTTACTGTAAACCATTTTATATAATTTATTGTCACTACCAGCTTCATGTACAATTGCTTCATTTATTTTATGACTTTCAGAGTAACAGAAGTCTTAGAGTAAATGAAGCAATACCATTTTTTTTATATAAATATAATACGAATGGAGCGGTCAATCGTATTAAAAACCTCCGGAACAATTTGGAATTTCTTTTATTTTTCACTAGAGCTAGAATTTACGATATCTGGGTTTAAGCCCTTAAGAATACAATTGGATTTCATTATCATGAAAAATCTTTTCGCAACTTTGGCAATGAAACGCCGTAGCGATGCTCGGAGTATAGCGCGATCCCCCCTTACACTGTCATTAATAACAAAATAAACCATCCCGGGGCATAAAAAAATATTTTTTAGTTCTCTCGTCAGATTTTAGTTTAAAACAAGATAAATAATAACTAACACTTTTCTTTCCGATTCACCCCTAGGACTTTTTTCCCCGGGATGTCTGTATCTTCTTTCTCCATGTTACTAGGCCACCAGAAAAATACTTGGCTGTCAGAACGTATTGAGAATGTTTCATTTGAGAAATGTATTTATGGATGGGTGTTTCTCTTTTTAAATAAAGGAGAAGGTAATGAATACTATTTTGAACTAAAATGGAAAGACATTATTTATATGTAAATATTTTATATAGTCAAATAAATTTTTCTGTCATAATAATAATAATAAAAAAAAAAAAAAAGAAGACGAAGAAGAAGAGACGCTACAAAGTTGATTACTTCCTGATTCCCCCCCCCCCCATATTTATAGAACATAGAATGCGTTGCACTGTATCTATAAATCTTAAATTAACAATTTCTAATGAACGCTTTCATTAACTTCTAGATATATTTGTAAAACTGAGCAACTGTGGGACATATATAAAGTTGCATATTATTTTGAGTAAATAGCTGTGTCTATCTTTATTCGGTGCCTTATATTATATCGACTATGTCTCTGGGTAATGTGAGAATCCGTTTTTCTAATCTGCGAGCTTTATAAAGAAAGAAATATATATGTTAAAAGTAACACATATTAATAATTTACTGGGATTTTAACAATAATAATAATAATAATAAACCAAATTTTTAAATATTTTTTGAAATGAAATATTTTTTTAAAGAAGTATGAAAATTATGTGAAAATGATGAAGGCACATGAGAAACTTTATTTCATATGTCAATGTTTTATTTTTCAGGAAACAAATCTAATCTTTTTTTTTGCTACTGGAACAGAATTTTAATAGTTTTCCCTTTTTCTTCAATGCTACTATAGTTTTTGTAAAAACAACCCAACTTGATATTAATTTTAAAGAATTTTACGCCCTAAAACGAGAAAAAAATGCATAACAATTGTTACAAAATTCAAAAATATTGTGAAAATATCAGGATAAATTGAGAGCGTTCGTGAAAAGCGAAACCGAAACGAGCTAAAAAAATAATGACAAATAAATTATTTAAAAAAAATCGGAAAGTCATAGAAAAGCTATATTAAATTGTTAGTTCAATTTTATTTTTTGTTCGATGAAAAAATGAAATTAAATAGAAAAACGAAAATGATATCGAATCAGAAGTGTGATCTGGCAGAAAATTTCTGAAAGCATTGATGAAATAAAAGAGGGCTTGGCGATTTTTTTCTATATTTACTTCATCGCCAACTAAATGCATGCAGTGTAGCTGTACGGCAACCCTTGAGTCGTTCACCAACGGTAACGAGAGTTTTTGTAGTACTTTGTTGTTAAAAAAATTGTTGTTAATATTTGTAAACATCTTCATGTGTGCTCGTAAATATATAGAGTACTTTCCAAAGTGTGGTAAAGGAGCTGTTTTCACCATAAATTGGTCCTCGTAAAAATCGATGGCCACTACAACTGCACCGACTCCTTCACAGCCTCTTCCAGGTAGGCCTTATTCTAACTCAAGAGCAAGTAATAATATTAATTACAAAT
>JAOUZG010016694.1:1606570-1628046 GCA_026289955.1 Argiope argentata | reverse complement strand
ATGTTCAATTATCATTCAGTAGAACACTTTTGAATTTATGAAAGATACTAGTCTTTTTCCAAATATATGACATAGTTATTAGATATTTTATTTCCTTTACACTAAATAAATGAATATATTTATATATTATAATGGAGAAATAAATTTGTTGAATAAGTTATTAACATTTCTGACTGGTAATCAAAATAACTCATATTCTTATATAGGATTTTGAATTTACTTGTATGAAGCTATTAATTTTAATGTAAAGACAATTAATGTATTAATTTAATATAAAGACAATTTCTTCATATCAATTCATTTTAATTCCCAGAATTTCTTTGTTTTTCTTGTGATGTATGATTGTAAAAAAAAGAAAAAAAGAGAGAAATTTAACAAGATTTGTTAATCCTCTCGAATCTAAGAAGTATTTGTTGTTTCATTCAATGCTATACAGGATATTACAAAATCAACTTTTATGCAAAATTTTTTTTGTTGAGTAGTTTATTTCTTATGCATGAAAATCTTACATACTTTTTGCCTTTCTGTAAGGCACGGTTAAAGCTTTAAATCATTCTTCACTATATAGCTTCAGTTTTGATAGATACATTTTATCATTACCACTAAGCAAGTTATCGATGACTTATGGAATAAATTAATAAGATTTAATATATAGATGAATTTCATATCATTTATATAAAATTGTTTAATTATTCCTGAAAATAATATATTTTCTAATATTGTTTATTATATTTAATAATGTTGTTTAAATGACTTAAAAAAGGAATTTGTGTCAGAAGTCGCATTCTGAAAATGCAATTCTGAATTCAATTGTGAATTCATCATAAGGTTTTAAAAAAATTATTTTGGAAATAAAGAAACAGATGAAAACATGTTTGATGTAATTCATACAAATGTAAATGATTTTTAAATCCTTGTGGGTTTTGTTGATTGAGAACAAATTCATCAATGATAGTTTAGATTTTCTGCTTGTCAAATAGTTTTTATCTGCTGTTTGATCTGAAATTCTTGATTTTTTTTTCTTCTTCTGGAACAGTATTGTTGAAACATTTGCTAAATAGCTATTATTTTAGATGGTGATCTATGTTTTAAGTATATAATTTTGAAATTGTTCATAAAGGATAGTTTACTTAAAAGTGTTTAAAATTTCTATTTAATAGGCTACATAGATGCTAATTTTTAAGTTCTGTTTTATAATAGGTAGAAAACATGTTTGCTGAATGCTTAAAATTTTACATTGTGATTTTTCTTACAAATGCTTTGAAAATTTAATTAACAAGATTGATTTTATATGAAAATTTAATATCTCTATGGACATATTTATGCATGCTATTTAATTTTGTGGTAGATTCATCTTTAAATTATCATAAATAGTTGTGCGCAATGATATTTGATAATCTTCTTTAACTTCTTGTTATACAATATTTATACCTAGAGAAGAACTTAACATTTAAAAAAATTGCTGTTACTTTTCATCATGTTTTTTTTCCCCTGCCTTGAGTTAGAATTTTCAAGTTTTATTGAAGTTTTATCTATGCTAAACTAAACTCCAAAAGTTTAAAACCTGCAAGTTCATTCATTATGATCTAATCATGGATTGTAGAGATTAGATGTGAATTTTATGTAGAAAAAAGTAATTTTATAAATGCATTAATTATAAGAGGAATATTCTAATTCTGAAAATCAAATTTAAACAATGTATTATTTATTTTTCTTTGTGATTTCATGTACTTATTAAAATTTCTTTTATAAATCTTTTTAAATCTCACTTTGATATATGCATTTTTAATGCTCCTGTGATTGTATTTTATTTACTCTTGTAAGAGAGCTGGTGAACAAGTCTAGTGTGTCAATTACTAATTTTTTTATGCATTTTTTTTCTTCACTACAGTTTGTGCTAAAAATTTGTTTTAGTAAGCTTATGTATTAGCTTATATGTTTGTTTACAACAGATATACGTAGTACTGAATTATGGATATAATATCAAGTTGGATTTTAAAAAATTCAATTTCTCAAAATGCAAGCATATTTTATTTGTGGTGTATTTAATTAAATATTACAGTACTGTTTTATGTTGGTAACACTTTAATTTTATTTAATACTAAATTGGTTAATTTTTCAGGTACTGACGCTAGTAAGGGGATAAAAAAAAGAAAGCCTGGTATCAAGGAGTAAGTATTATAATTTATAACTATTTTAGATTTTCACAGCACTCCAGTCACCATAATTCATACATCATATTCTCACAATTCTTCCATTTTCATAACAACTTAAGTAATAAATGAAACCTTAATGCAAATTTTTGCAAAAATATCAACTCATTTTCCAAAATTCATTTTATATTTAATGGATGGGCTGTTTTAAAGCCAAATTATGCTTTCTTGAGAGAAATGGAAAAAAATCATGATTGTTTTTTCTATTTATTCTTCATGCATGTAGGTGGGAACTCAATATAATTCAGTATGTTATTGCAGCAAGCAACAATAAGGCTTATGAATGTACAGCTTATTTGTTTGAATTTATGCTATTATCTTGTACAAATACATACATACATATAAATATTCTTCAAATAAAGACCCAACATTTGTTAATTTTATACTTTTTTGGTATTGGCTTAAAAGAATCTCTTTTCTTACATGAATAAAGTAATATAAATCTATTCTTTTGCATTCAGTCTTAGATTGAATGTCATTTCCCAATATTATTGATTGTTACTTCCTGGTCTTTTTGTCTTTTGATATTTTTTTTGCCAATATAATTAGTTTTGTCTTGAATAACTTGATTATTACTGTCATGTATACTGAACATCTTATTCCATATCATAACAATTTATTTTAGAAAAGCAAGATTTGTTCTTACATAGTAGATAGATGTTGAAAGAATAATTGCACTTTAATTTTTTAACTATTGTCCTTTGAATGAAACCTTAATACTGTAACTATTATGCTTCAAGTTTGCAACTTGGTTCAGGTTGCAACTTGTTGGTTCAGGTTTCCTCTTATTTTATAGTTTTCTTTTCAATTTTTATTATTTGTTATATTGGGTTAAAAGGAATGCAAGTGTTACATAATAAGCATTTTTCATTTTCTCTGATTTTCATTTATATCCACTTTTTTAAACCCCCTTTATTATCTAACAATTTTTAGCTTGCATTTTAGTAAATTTCTTTTAAATTGTTTTTAAAATACCAAAGTAAATTATTAAACTATTCTAAAACAAAATTTTAAAGTTAACAAGATAGTTGCCTGAGTTGAAGAAAATTTCTATATATGCTAAGAAGATTCATAGCGTTGCATACTTGCATAGATGAACACTGCTTGGCAATTTCTTTAAAAGTCTGCAGTCCTTCATTTGCTTCCTTGCACAAAACTTTCATGTGTGAGTTATTCTTCCCATCTTTCCTTTCTCAGCACATGCTTGATTATTACATTGTTAAAAAAAGAGAGTACAAAGAGAACATATTAATTTAGGCATTTATTTCATTGCAACTCCTCTTCACTGATTCATCCTATAATCTTATATGCTTAAATTTTGGATTTAATTCGACACTTTCAAAATTACTATTATGTGATAGTTGGCTTCAAATATTCTGTTTTAATTTACTCTTACTTGTTTCCTTTTTGGTCAAACTTTCCTTTGCATCAAAAGTTATCTTGTGGCCTTTTCTCCCTTTTCAGTAGTCATATATAGAATGTTAGCTAAAAGGTTGAATCAGCCTACTTTTATTTGTTTTAATTGTTTGCATTATTTTCTGACATTTGTGTATATTGTCACCATCTATCCTATTTTTTGGCATTATTTTTTTCTCTGTCAAAGTATTTTTGATCATTATTATATGGTCATTTATATTTAGTGCTTACTCAACATTGATAATTAATATTACTTTTGAGTATAATTTCCATTTTTTAACTGAAAGAACTTTGCAGTTAGGTATTTATTAAAAGTGCTATGATATAACATTTTAATACACTACTGACTGCTAAATGCAATTATTAATGTTAAAGAACAGTTTTTGTGCCTTGAAACTTCTCCTATTTTCCATTTTTTTTCTTCAAAATATATATATATATATATATATATAGCAACATTTAGCAATATTTTAAGAGTACTTTCATTTTTAGCTGATGTGAAAAGCTTCTTACTCAGATTCTCATTTCTCTATGTGGTTCAACTATGTTACATTAAATCTTATGTCATTACTTCAAAATAAAAAAAAGTAATATAAGGATTGGTGTATCTTATATTTTGCTTTTGCTCATTATTAAATGTTAACTTTGCATATCTTGACTTGGAGTTATTGGGTTCATAGTTAAAGCTTAATATTCAATGAATAATGAAGATTACTGATTTTTTTTCTACTAGGATAATGTTTTTTTTTTTTTTTTTTTTGGAATACTCCCTTTTTTTACCTCGGTTTTTTATTCTTTCATAAAGTTATAAATAAAATCACATTGAAAAGACTTTCTTAGTGGATTTCAACTTTTAATCTGTTGTTTGACCTGTTACTTTTCGTTCAATATTTTTTTAGTAGCAATTATGCTTTTATGTAAAAAAAAAATTAATGTCAAAATTAATGTTCTGAATATAATTATATAAGTTTGACCATATTCTACCTGAAAGGATTGAACCCTTCTCCATTGGTTCAATCTTGATATTTTTTAAAAATGCATAATATTTCTAAATCTAGTTTCCATCTATTTTCATTCAAAATATGTTTCTTACATCATTACACAGCTATTCTAAATCAATCATTAAATTACAAAACTGATTTATCTGATTCCTTTAAGTATTTGAAAGTTTTGATTGTATAAATCTTTTGCCACCTTCTACATTTACATCTATCATTGTTCTTAATCTGTATAATATAATTCAAATAGTTATTATAGATTATTATTTTATTACAAATTATTATTAATTATGTTATGCTGGATTTAAACCAATTAAATTTACTCTTTTCTTAATGTTACAAATGCCAAAATTGTTATAGAACTTTTTTTTCCTTAAAAAAATCTGCCATTTAAAAAAAAAATTTTTTTTTAAATACTATTTAAATCTATAAAAAGTTATTTACAAAAGCTCTCTTTTTCAAACAGGTTTTCAATTTCAGAGAGAAATTTACTATAACTGATAAGTATTTATTTCGAAATTTCTTCTGCAGTGACAATATATTTTAATTGTGATATATATGGAGAGTAATATTAGTTTAAAGTATCTCGTGGTGACATTCCTTGTGATTTTATTTTGTTTCTCAGCAATATAAGATCATGTGATTTTTAAACTCAAGTTTTTATTAGTTATTTTACTTTAAAATTTTAACTGCATTATATTCCTTGACTATTATTCTTTCATTATTTTGGACATATTTCTGTATTGCCATTTGAATGATGGATGTAATTGGGATATAAATTGAAGTGCTAAAACGATGTTTAGGTCAGTATGTATGATTAAAACATGACAGGTCAATCTAACCATAACTGGTTTATTGTAAAAGCTCTATTGAAAATTTATATTAGCCAATAGGTAGTTTTAAGATTCCTTGCTTTTCCTATCATTTATCAACTCATTATTTCAAATTTGAAATTAAAGCTTCATGCATATATTGTTTGAATATATCATTTACTATTTAAATAAATCTTTCATGTGGTGATTTATCTTAATTTTAATGTAAGCATTTTGTTGAAATTCTGCAAAACTCTTTAGAATCATGTGGTCTTATTCTCTGCACAAAATCAAAAAGGCATCAAAACTTATTTTCAAAATTTATAGAGCAAGGATTTTTACATTTAAATTTTTAGTATGAGGCATTTAATTTATGAGGCCATATTTCCTTTTGAATTAAAATATAACATTAATATTTTTTAAAGATAATTTTACTCTATCACATTTTTATCTTTCGAGGCTAACAACAAAGGTGTTTTTTTTTGTGGGTAACAACAATCTATGCTTTCTTTTCAGATATTAGACAAAAAATAACGTAATGCATTTGAGACCAACTGCTACGATCTCTTTTTATTCCTATGGGATAGAAAAACTATCTATTCTCAAGCCACCTGCAATGTTTTAACAAAATCTTGGAAATAACAGACTTTATGGACATTCTATATTTTCATGATATTATCTCTTATTTATAAATTTTGCAGATTTCCCTATGCATTTAAGATTGGATGCAAGGCATTTCTAAACTTATTATCTTTTCCCAGTATTTAACATAAGCTTTTAATTTCTAGGTGAAAAAAATTGATAATGATGATGTTATTCTAAATTTCATTTTGTCATAACTTTTTGGGTTTTTTATTCTAGTATTTGAAGTGTTTTTTTACTATACCTGTGTATCATTACCAACACATGCCTTTGGACAAGATGGTTTGGCCTTTTAGATATCTGTGTGTTATACACAAATTAATGTATTAAATATTTTTATTTTCTTTAAATAGATGACTTGATTTCTTCTTTATTATTATTATTATTGCTTTCTGTGAAAGAAATTCTTTAAGGGTCATATCATTTATTGCTTTCTTATATACTACTGAAGTGGTTTGTTTATTTTGAGTGGCATTGAAGTTCTGAAATTGAGTACTAAACATATGATCAAGTTAAAATATTATGTTAAAGCTTTGAGTACTAATAATGAAAAGATGTGTGCAGTTGATAATCTATGTTAGATCACAAGTATAATAGAATTGGTTCTTAAATTTCAGTTTTTAAAACTTTGTAATGTTATAAAACTAAGAAATGATAAGGTCATGGAGAAATCAATGATATAAATGGAACAAAAAGTATTATTATAAGCAACATCACATATATTATAAAAATATCTCTGATGTAAGTGATGTAAAAATGAACCAAACACGAAAAAACAAAAGAATTACCATCTATGGTGGTGCAGAATAAACTAAAACATTCATGATCTTTAGATAATTCATATTTTAACTAAATCAGTGTGAAGTAGCTATACCTATTGAAATTGTGATGTATCATATGTTTAGATTAGTTCTAACATATATTGTAATATATTGAATGATTGTTCTCCAATTGTAGTTACAGAGTATTTCATGTTAAAAATAAAATGTTCTCAAAATTAGTAGATCTGCAAATGACTGATATAAGTGAAAGAATATTTATTGACTTTTTAAGTATGCTGTTTTGACTTGTTGAAAGCTTTTGACTTCTATGATGTAGTTAATAAGTTTCTTGATTTCAAAGAACTCATTAAATATAACTGAATTCTTGATGATTTAGGTTTAGCATCCTTATAAGAAGGAACACCATATAATTATTCTTGTGTTTAATTATGTGCGTCGGAAAAAACATCTTGAGACATACAGCTTGATGACTGCAGATGAGAACATTACTGTGTACGTGGGATTTATTGGAAATTATCCATTGGTAATTTTTAATTTTTTTTAAAACTAGCATTCTGGGAAATCTAGTCATGGGGTAGAATGTGAATGAATTTGCTTCAGATTATTCAGTAAATCATAGCATTATTGACTGACAATTATCTAATGTGCAAAATATTAAAACCTTATCTGAATTCTATGATTAGCATCTTTTTCAGTTCCCAATAACATTCACAGAACATTGCACGTTTTCAGTAAAATTAAAAAATTTTGCTATTAATAAGGTATTATATTATTTATATATTTTGTTGTCGGAGTTTCATTTTAAAACAAATCTTTAATGTAACATTTTTATCTGTATTTCTGGGTAAATTTTAAAAAATGAAAATATTAATTAATGATCAAATGAATAATAATATTTTGACAGTTTTACATTTGAAAGTGTATGTTTTTTTTTCCATTGGCTTTTGTTTATAAAAGCTAATGAAAAACAACATATCTTTTAAGTATTTTATTTGTTTGTAAATTTCAAAAAAATCATTCCAAGAGATTTCATTAGAATATATATATAAATGAGTACAAAAGTATGAGCACAAAATATATATTAGAGACTATTCAAAATATCCTAATTGTATGGTCTATTATTTTAGAACTTATGTTAGTTTAATTGCAATTATCTTTAAAATAATTTTTTTTGGCTCTAAATGTGCCGAGAATTTTTGAAAATATTTATACTTAACCTTATGTATTTTTAAGACCACATATCATTAAATTAAATACTAATAATGTATAATATATAATTGATTACTGATATCAGCATTTTGTATCATTCTATTGTAGATATTACTACTTTGAAAATTTTATGATTCTCAGTTTTCTTTATTTAATCCCTAAATCAGGACAAGGTGTTAAATATGAGATTGTGAAATATAATAATCAAAGTCAGATTTACAAATGTATTCAAATAATGTAATCTGCCCTTTTAATGATCCTTGTGCTACTTCAAAATGAGATATTTATCAACTAAATCTGTAATTTATTTCTAAACTGACAGCTTTTTTTTCAGTCTTTTGTAATAATGTAAAGTTGTTTTCAGCTTACATTTTTAATTTATTGTAAAATAAATATTTTAAAAGACAGCTGTAAGTAGTCGGCCTAATAGTATTCAGCATTACTAATTAAAAAGTTTAATACTTTTCCCTAAATTTGTGTGAAAAATGAGCAGTTTTAACTTTAGTAAATCTAAATTAATTGTATTTCAAAATTATGTAGTGTATCATTTTCAAGTTATGAAACACTATTGTCAAATTTTCAAAACATTTTATAATCTTTTAAATCTGAATTTTTAGTTTATGAATTCTTTTATTAAGGGAAAAATTCTTGCTAAAAAGTGTTATTATTCAATCTTAATTATTTTTATCTTAAGATCTTCAAATTATCTTGTCTCTGCCATTATCAATTTATATAAGTAGGCAAAGATTTATAGAAGTATTTAATGACCCAAAAAAGAAATTTCCTCCTCATCATTAAATCTAGACCAATGTATTTGATTTAATACATTATATAGTATATTCTTTGTAAAAAATAAATACTCATTGTAATGCATTTGGAAGATGATTTGCCAAAAATTTCAAACTTTTGAAAATTCAAAAAGGATCTACTGACTGACACTATTTAAAACCTTTTAGAATTACACATGTAGTAAAACTATTAGATTTCACTAACCAGTTTTATTTTAAATTTTGCTTTTAAGACAGCAATTAAAAAGAATGCCCCATTATAGTTTTGCAATTTTAAGTTCCTGAATAAGAAAATGTCTTAATTATATATAGTTGCAAATATAAAATCATTTAGAACTGTTAGCATTAGTGTTAGACATATCATATCTATAAAGTAAGAAGATAGCTTGAAATTATTCTTCTAATGACTTTGAATTTGAACATATATTTTAATACTTTCTAATTATCTGAAAATAATATTTGTGCTAAAACCAGTTCTTTTAATTAAGCTCGCTTTTTATTAACGATTAACACATTTTAAAGTTTACATTATGTTATGATCAACTTTATACTTTTGAGATTATACTATTAGGAAAGACATTTGTCTTTTGAGAATCATTTTTAAAGATGTAATTTGGCACTTTTATGTATTGTTAAAGATATTTTTATTTACAGAAAAATGAAGAGGTGAGGATGGATTTTTAAGATTTGATGTAAAAGAATGTTATCCTAAACATAACTAATCAATTTCAGTAATTATGTTGAATCTAAATAGTATTTGATCTTAAATTCTTTTGGATGCTTATTCTCAGATCACCATGATAAGGAATAGTAGCTTTTCTCCCTTCTTTTTTTTCACACAGAATCAGTTGTTTATGCTGTTTTACTGTCGAATTAATACTTTAAATAAAATATTAATATTGAATGAAGATTTTTGATTAATGCAATGTATTTTTTTAGATAGAATTTTCTGTAGAATATTTAGCAACTGACTAATAAGGAAGTTTAAGTGTATATATAGGAAAGGTTTTTGGTTTATTTCTGATTGGGATGGATTAAAATTGATATTTTTTTTAAAAAAATGGAATGAAAACTTGGAAATGCTGTAGTTCATAACTATGCTGTTTAATTGTTGGATCATTAAAAATAAAAAGTTTAATTTGTGGCAAGTAATAAGAAATGGCTTCTACATTAATTTTTTTTAATAAACAGTTTTATATTTTAATTTTATTTGTTGGGAGATTCCTGAAACTTATTTCATGATTGCTGTCATTTTCTTATTGAAACAGAATTTGTTTATTAAATCTGTTTTCAACTATTTTTGCATTTACAATCTAGCTTTTCACTTGTTTCAATCAAAATCCTTTTTATTGATTTTGCTGAATTTGTACACTTTCAAGATTTTGAAAAATTTTTAAGGGTGAAATTCGTTTTGTATTAGACGGTGAATATTTTTTTTGTAGTTTGATAATTTATTATTTTGGTTTTAAAAAATGTTTTTTATACGCTCTTTCTGTCAGCTCCGTCCATTTAGACTGTGTATAATGTTTGTTCATAAACAAACATTTAGATTTTGGCATTCTAAAGGTAAAATGAACATAATCAAATAATGGCTTCTATTTTTATTTTCACAGCCTTTTATCTCACCTTAGCAAGAAAATTGAGATAAATATCATTATGTTTTAAGCAATGAAGTTATAGATTTCTAACATATCCATATTTCAGGAAACATTGTGTTTGTCTGTAATAAATAATGCTTTACTGTAGATATTCCATAATATAAAGAACTGCATGCGAGCTTGAAATAATTAATCTGTAAAAATTCTTTTATTGGACTTAAGTCTGTAAATTGCTTGCTTTATATATTTGTGTGTGTGTGTGTGTCTTTTCACTTGATAATGTGAAAAATGAAGTTTGTCTAAATTTAAGAAAGACTTACTATAATATTCAATATGAGAGAACTTTCAAATTTTTGTTAGATAATTATGTACGTTGGCAGAATTCTAGTAGAAAATGGTTAGTGGTCATGTTTCTTTGAATGAAATAGGAATGCCAAAAGCAGTTGTCGTAAATTCCTTCAAACCATCTTATATGCCAAGCACTAATATGCTATGAGATTTACCTGTGGTTACCATATACTAATTGTACTGAATTATCATTTAATTAAATGACCTATATTTTTGTAAAAGTTAAGATAAGCAAGCTATAATTCAAACATTATTCAAGCTATTTTTCTAATGTAGGTGACTAGATTAGATAAATGGTTTAAATATTAGCTGGAGTCATAACGGCAAATTTCCTAAAATAACTTTTCTATCAGAAAACTGACTATAATTCTCAGTTCCAGATACATTCATATTTAAAAGAGAGTTTTACTAACAACTTGTGCTGTGGAAATTTGAATTACTTGTCAAGTAATCTGTTTGGAAGAATCCATATCTGAGCAATACATATTTTTTTTGTTTTGTTTTATTCAAATTGCCATTGCTAATCATTTTGTTACAGATTTTTCCCAGACATTTCTTTTTTCTACCAAAATTTTTTTAACACTATCATGTGGATTTGCAGCATTAGAACTAATATCATACTTTTATTTGAATGTGTCTTTATTTTATTATGGAAGAATTTTAATTTCATATTTCTTAATTCATACTAAATAATATCTAACAGTTATGAGTATTGAAATTGTTTTAAATCAAATAATTATTTCTATTGATTTCTTCTGCAAGCTTCTATTAAATATTTAAATTATTTTTTATTGGTTAAAATGATATTCATAAAATATTTTGGAATATAATCACAATTTTAGTATCTTTAAGGTTTTTTTTTTTACTTAAAAATTTAATTTTCCATATAATTTTTTTGCAATCTAGTTAATAGATGTTAATTTTTTTAGGGATATTATCATTAATGAAAGTTGGTATTATGCATTTTTTTTACAGAAATATTTGAATTTTTTGAGTTGGGAACCATTGTTAATAAATGGGTAGCTGCTTTTTTTGCTAAATTATTTTTATTATTGGAATGTTTTATTATTTACATTCTAAAATATGTTGTTAATTAAACTTTACAATATCAAATTTCTTCATAGAATGTCAGCATTTTATTAGAACAATATTTCGTTTCTTTCTTCTGAAAGCATGCCATCAAAAATCTGCGTGGCATTATCTTGAAAATAAAGTGTTGCGATTTCCTCAATAGATGTCAGCACTGATTTATAATCTGTGTAACGGAATAGTAAAGGAGGAAAGTGTGGATTGACGCTAATTTGCACATAAGTGCACTGAAATTTATTAAACCATGAGGGGAAAATATTTATGTAGTTTTAAATAGGTTTTTACTCTATAAAAATCCAATCTATTTAATGTTTTTATATAAAAAATTAATTACATAAAGCTGTATCTCGGTGTTTGATTATAGAAATTTCCATTCATTAAATAGAAAAAAATAATTTTGATCTTACCGAATTATATACTAATAATTGTAGATGTGAACTAGCTTAGATCGAAATGAGCAAAGCAAATTTATTATACATGAAGGATTAAAATAATTTTCATATGCGTAATTTAAATAATAGATTGAGAGGAGAGTTTTTGTAACTTTTGATGGTAATTAATGTGATAATGTTTTTATGGTAATGAATGTTGTGGTAAGAAAAATTTTTTGAGTACTTTTTACATCAGAAAATATGTAAATTAGGCCTACTTGAATAAAACTAAGGCCTGCCTCAAAGTTGACTTCCGGAGGCTTGAAACAAATTTCGTATTACAAAATGAAACTATTGCTTTTGTTTTATTTTATCGATAGCATCACACAAATTAGTATAATACAATTTATTGAATGCGCGAAAATCATAAATAATTAAATTATTTTTATATTTCAACCGTACAAATAATTTTTTTAAAATTAAATAACAAAAATAAATGCTCCATAAACTTATAAAATATAGCTTGGTATACGAAATACTATGATATTTTTTTTTCGTACGTGCATTATTAATAGAACTCTAACAGCCGCTTAATGTGATTACTTCGGAACTTTTAATAACACTAACCGATTGATTGAAATAACCGAATTAAGTAATTTAATTAATTTTTTTTTTCATATCCAGGAAAATGAATAAAAATTTATAGCTCAAAGTTATCTAGAATTTATTGCATAAATAATAATGAAAAAGTCATTAACTCTGTTTACCGTCAGTTATTCTTTAACCTTTCATTTATTTATAGTTTATACTTGTATTTTTTTTAATTGTTGAATGGTGCTTCCCTGATGCATTTCAGAATATCAAGAGCTTGACTTATTTTGGCCTTTTTTAGAGATTTTTCTTCAACACATTTATCCCAGTCAAAATCATCAAAATTTATTGTTAGCCTTTTATGAACAAGATCGGACGATTTTTCAAAATTTGAAAAATAAGAAATTGGCAGTCTTTTAACTTCTTTTAGCTAAACTTTCATACCTGATAACAATCTCAGTTTTGTTTTTATTACTTAATCAATTCATAAAAAATGTTTATTTTATTTTCGCAATTCATTCGCAGGCACCAGTGGTTTATTACTTTGCAAATTTCAATCCACACATTTAACACTAATCCAGACCAAGTATAGATAAAAGAATATGAACGCTATTTTATAGGGAAAATTACTTCCAGATGTTTCCTTACATGTTGAGCGAGAAATTTCGCAAATGTTGGTCATTAACTTTGGTTGAAATTAAGGATTAATCAATTCTTTACTTCAAAGTTTGATAATATTGAACGATATATTCTTACTAATTATTCTAATTTTATAAAAATCACGTTTAATTATTATATAAATTATGTTAATACTAAATGTTATTATTATATTATGATTATTATTAAATTATTATATTAACACGAATGATGCCACTTTCGATTATTTCTATTACAACGTTGTGGAGCTGACTGCAAGTACAGTGGCACTCTAAGCGTCTGATTTTGTCTCGAATTGGTGGACGAGAAATGTGCAGAAATATTCAATTATAGGTATATTGGAATTTTGAAAAAAATAATTTTGCTATTTCAGTCAGCCAAGAGGGCTTTAACCCATTCGGAACGCTATGGGCAATGGATTTCCGAGCCAAAATCCCGGATAGTACACTGTGTGTGCAGTGACATTGAATTGCAATTAGGAGACAGTATGCAATTTTTGTTTCTGGGGTTGGTTTCCACAAAAAATGCGCCTTCTTGAATGGGTTAAGCATCATTGCTTGCATCCCCCCGGTGGCCTTGCGTGTAGAGGCAATTTCCTAATAATCGAAATCAAATCTGTCGAGTTGAATCTATCTCGTATAGTTTTATCAAATCGTCAATCGAACTGTGAAATAGAGTTGTAGGAAGAAAACCCTTTATTTAAATGTGGAGGATGCAAAGCATTTTTATCTCATCGAGAAATTTTGCTGGGAAATCGTTTCATATTGCTTCTAGAATAACGAAATGCGAATCGTATCAATTTTTAAAATGACGGAACATGAATTAAATGCCATTTTATAATGTGCAGTCATGCTTCTGCCACATGTCGAAAGACCATTTTTGTATTAAAAATGGTCATTACGATATTCTTCAAGAGCGGAATATAGATGTGAGAAAGGATTTGAATAATGCCTTATTAGGATCAAAATCTCTTCTAAATGAAGAAATCGACTATTGTCTAAAAAAAGTATGAAAGAAAGTACAAATACACTTTTTTAAAGATAGGATTGAAAGTGTTAATGGATGTGCTGTGCGAGTAATCTGCATCTGTCAAATTATACAAACAAACTTCATGAAAAGCTAAATATTTCATAGGATCTTGTTGAAAGATGCTGCCATGTACGACTTTTTTTTTGTTTCTTTTTTATCTAAAAATATTTAAATTTTTCGTTATCGTATTTTGTCCTTTTTTAGCGTGATTTTGTGGGAATCTGATTTATTTTCGTTCCAAGGATCCAATGAAAAGATCTTTGTTATAAGCTGTAAGAAAGTTGAGCAATTTCGGCAGCTTGTTTATCTTCCGAATCCAAACCTTGATATCCGCAATGTTATTGAGTACTTTATGGATAGTAGGATTATTCACCCAGCTTTTCAGGTTCTTTAAAGCTTCGATGCTTAAGACTTTTTAGTTTTTTTTTTTTATCATTTAGTAAACTTTCTCAACACTTTTTGGGACATGTGATGGCGATGAGGTATTGATCTTTTTTGAAGTTTATCAATTAAACTAGCAGAAACTGAAAATTGGGTTGAAAAGTGTACCCTAAAAAATGCTAAACAAATTCATATATTCCTATTTTATCATTTAATTTTTAATGGGATTTTACAAATAAAAGCTTCAAGCTGGCTGTCTACAGTACTTGATTAATTTATTGATTTTCTGAAAAACAACAACAACAACATTAGATTCTCAGTAATCTGTTTATTATCAGACCAGAGAAGTATGTGAATTATGAAAGAATCGGGTTAGTGGAAATTAATTAAAAAGAAACTAATTTTAATTTCAACTTGTATGTGTATGGCAGATAAATAAAATTCAGAATTTTATAGTTTATATTGTTCTATGGTCACTGAAATCTGCTTGCAGTAACTTGCACTCCTTACCTTTTAAAATATCTAGATTTTAAGAAAAAGCGGATTGATGCCGTATCGAATTGTTGAGAGTCAAATGTACTTTTCTCTGGAGTTCCCCATTGTTTTCTGTTACGGTAAGGACTAGACCTGAGGAATATTTTCTTTGGATTTCGAATGAATATTTGATGAATGGGAACTCATTAAAGCTATGTATTGCTGAAAAATACTATAGCTTCAATGTTTTGCAAGAAATATTTCATTTTTACTGGCCATCTTCTGATTGTCATCGGCTTTTACTTTTATCATCTGATAAAATTATATTTGCTTCATTTAATGTCGTATTGTATCTTTTCTTCCTGTCTTAGAATAAAGGTTTTACCTAGTGTGCTAATAGCCGATAATGTTCTGTTTGTTTTAGGATATGTAGCATGTATGTTCTAATTCTATATTTATGTACTTCCATTCCTTTCAGAAGATAGATTGCATTAGCTGAGAATATAAATATGTTCCAAAAATAAGATCAAGCTAACCAGCTGTAAGCAATCTCTCCAATGCTCAATTGCGCCCCTTCTGCATGGACTTGGCACATTTCCTCAGAAACACGGATTTCAGTTTTTTCAGAAACAGATTTTATTATTCTTGAGACCTATTAATTTACTTTTATGTAGTAATTTTGCAATATTTTTGATATATCAAATTCGGTTTCCCCACCCCCAGGTCTGTGTCATGTCTGTATAATTTTACCCTTAATACTCAAGTGTTGCTTTTCAAATCTGCTTTTTGTTTGCATAAATTTTATAAACAAACTATTGAACTATAAGTACATGTATCGAGGTTTTGAAAATTTATCTGAATCTATCTCAGTTTGATTCCCTTTCTTTATCTAAGATAGATAAAGAATTCTTTCTTTATCTAAGATAGATAATTAACTCTAATTACATCTTCGTCACATATTGACAATTGTTGTACATGGTTTTGTTTTTTAAAATTCTTTTTGCATTGTAATTTATTTTTGCAGTTTTCTTTGTTATGAATCATGTAATCTGAATACGACATTGTGTTTAAAATATCAGTCTTATAAATGCATAGTACATATTTTTCTTCTGGATAATATATGCTTGTCTAAGAATAAGTGTTCTGTATTTCCTGTTTTTATTTTTGAGATTTATCATTTAAGTTAAGGATATTTTCTACTTTATTAGGAAGGACCTCTCAAACATAGTTGTTTTGCATTAGCATCACGAATCATAAGTATGAAAAATTATATGTAGACAAAACGATCGCGGCAGTTTTTGCTTGAGGCGATACCTTCTTCATGCCCGTTGTATAACCATCGCTAGTTAAGATTACGTACTGAATAATAAGTTTGCTATCTTAGAAAATATTTTTAAATAACTGCGTATGTGTCTACTTCATTGTTTCCAGTATAATTATGTCTTCGATAATCATTTGATCTTACACTTTGTCTTCGATAATCATTCTACTTCTAGAAGTTAGATTTACGTGTCAAGTGACAAATTATAAGATAATAATGGTTAGGAGTTAAAAAAAAATGAGTTAAAAATACAAATCCGTGCACAGAAGACTTTTTTTTTTTGAAGATTTTTTACTTTCTTAAGTTTCTTGAGTTTACTTCATTTCACCTCTCCCTCCTTTTCTGGTGATAATGGAACTAAAGATTTTTTTCCTCTAAAGTAATCACTTAAAAAAAAGTAAAGCAAAATCTTTGCTGAAGCTGTGAAAGTGACGTGTTTATCTGAAAACTCTTAATCACAAAAGATTTACCCATTGGCGAATTTCAACCGATCACATTTTTAATCTGTGCACACTACTTTTTACCACACTGCAATTCCTAAAAGAATGAGATTTTTCCCCCTTTGAGATCTTAAGTATGATCCATGATCGCATTTTTTTCCTACAGGTCGGCACCTGTTCTAAGAAACAAGTCATATCTCCAACATGGGATGCTATGGCATATCCAGGGGTTATTGCACCATCTGCAGATCTAGTAGCATCTACCATACTTTCTCCCATGAAAGCTGATAGAGCGTGCTTTAGAGGTGTCACCTCTTGACCCTGGATAGTCGATTATTTTCTTCTTTGGGGTTGCATCAGGTTCTTCGTGTGTTGATCCCGGTTACTGGATGCGCTTTAATATATTTGGTTTTGTTTGGTTTATTTTTGGTATACAAACAACGCCTTCTTAAGTACTTCTGCAAACTTTGCTGGCGCATTTTTGAAAGGAATGAAAAACGTTGAAAGAAATGCTCACGTCCGGTGAGATGTTTTAATATGGTATAAAAAGACCTCCTTTCAATATTTGCAGAGTCTATTTTTCATATTTTTTGACTGCTCACAATATAGTGTTTAAATTAAAATACATCGTTGACCATTGAGTTTTAAAAGAAAATATAAAATATAATGCTTCCCGTTTTGCTGCCTTTGTTTATATGAGCATTACGGGTCATAAAACAAGTTGTTTTATTTCTTCGTTTGACACACGAATTGATTTTAGAGGAAATACTAATAAATACACATACTATTATTTATTTATGTAAAGTGCAAAGCACAACACGCCTTTTATTTTTTGCTTGGCCATACATGATGGCATTAAAAAAATTACGGCATCAATGAATTGTAGTCTTGAATTTGAGTGTGATTCTGTAATTTGTTCTAAACTATTATGCCAGCATCTCTTATCACATTGGTATGGAAATTTCGACAGTAGATATTTCATTTGACTCTCTCTCATGCGACTAAAATTTCAAGTTTAGAGATTCAAACCTGGCAGCTTCTGTTCTAATTTCTAATATTTGTTGGCTGAAATTGAGGGGATTTTATTGATAAGGGTCATGGAATTATTATGTTTTGGTTCCATTTCTGAGACTTTTCCTTACCGTGCCTATAATGTCAATTTTCTTCATAAGCGTTCTTAGTGAAGAAAACGGATTTGCCTTAAATAGAATGCTCAACTACTAGATAACTCAACAGTCTTTTATACTCACTCAGAGCCCTCGGACCACAAATTTGAGGCTCTTGCTGATATTTTTATGATTCATCAATAAAAAGAAGTCATCGTAGCAGTAAGAAGACTAGCTTGATATTCTTTTAGTATGATAAAATATTTAAATTTTTCTTTCAACGTGTAATTTAACTTGATTCAATGAACAAGCCATCTATTTTATAACTATCTGGACTGCTATACAACCGAAAACAGTTTATCATATTATTCCCCTTTTCTGAATCTCCTTTCCAAAATTTATCTTTGAAAAACTAGTTTCAAATATGCATTAACGGATTTTCGTATTGATAAAGAATATGGTCTTTTTAAACTATGAGAAGTCACTCCAAAGGGCGATCTCTGAGGTGTGCTTTATTTAACCACTTAACTGATTTTGACGAGTATACTCGCCATGGAAAAGGTATAACATTTAGCGTTTTGAAGAGTTTATTCAATAGACAAATTATACTTATATAACTGTTTATTTATTATATTTATAATTAAATAGTTATACTTTTATAATTGTTTGTTTATTATAATAATTAAACAGTTATACTTTTATAATTGTTTGATTATTATAATAATTAAATAGTTATATTTATTTAATAAGTGTTTAGTTGTTATATTTATAATTAATTATTCATAATATTTATATAATATATATATGTTAATGACAATATCGATATGTATTTTCCGAAGAGGTCAAAATAGTTAACTGGTTAAAAAGATTCAAATACCGCCGTACAAAGACGGTGATAGTAAATTAAAATGCAATGGATAAAATCTTCAGTCGGATGTTCTCTTCACTATGTTACAGCTTCTATTGCAGTTGTTAAAGATACAATATTCTCATTCTGCACTTGGGATGGCTTGGACTTCATTCTTCATCTAAATGTCACTCATAATATATTTTACCAATTGCAATACCTAAATTTTGCCTCTAATTTCACGTATTTTTTAGGAAGGGAGTTTATTTCAAACAGATCTGTATTAGTTTCTCTTTCTAATGTAAAATTATTTTCACTGTTTCGAACAATTAAACCGTAATATTGTGTTTGCAATATCATTTTTTCTTATCCTTATTTTCCTTTTATTTATTCCTTATATTATATATTACTATTCCTTCCTTATATTATTATATAAAATTTTCCTTATATATATTTAAAAAATAAAAATTTATCTAAGGCTTGAATTAATAAAAGTTGCTTTTATTTTACGTTACTGTTAATTTATAATTACCTTCATTTCATTTATGCCATTGTTCTTTTGTGTTGGAAGTTGGAAAAAAAATCTTGGAATAAAATTTGAACCTTTTACTTATAGGAGATGAATATACCTCTGAAATGCATTGTTATAAGAATCAAACAATTTTCTTTCCTTTTTAAACTGAAAAAAAAGTAATGCTTTTGTAGACTTATTTTACTCCTGCATTTCTTTATAGTTTGGAAATTTCTCGGGGGAAAAAACAATTACTCAAATCAGATTAATCAATGGTAATGTTGTAGATTCTATGAAAAATTAGGATAAATTTATGTATGCATAAAATATTAGTTAAATAAATAATATACCTTCTATGTTTTTAAACGTATTTTTGTCGTAGTTTTTGCTTTTGTTAGAATCGGTTAAACTGGCCGGATTTATCCTACCTGCCCGTTATCATTAGTTCCTTCAGTTGAAAAACCGGATTTTCATTAGAAGCTTCTGCCGTATATTTTTCTACAAGCATAAAACGGCTACACTCTGTCAGACTCAAAAAAATAACATAAAATTTTGCACTAGTAATAATACGGTACTAGACAACGACAAGAAAATTACATGGCGATTTTTCCTTTCACCATTATTCGTTCTTTGAAAGGGGAGGGATTATTTTGTGTGTATATTTGCTTCGCCAAGTCGTATTAAAAGTTGCTGAAGAATTTGAAGTGGAAATTTCAGATGTGGATTTTATTTATACTTTTCTGTTAAATTTTTTTTTCTCTATACTTGAGGGACGCTAAGCAAGTTTAGTCCGCCTTGTGGTTTTATTAATGAGTATGAGATTCAAGGCAAAAATAAGACTGTGGAATGTAATCAGAATGTTAATATCCTTCGAGTTCTTGGAAATTTGCTGAAAGAAAAGCCTTCACCGTCTTTCGGAAATGTAGCTTTTTACAAAAATGTTTCACATCGAAATTTTCACCTTTTAATCCTGTTTTTCTCTGGAAAGAATTTTGAAAAAAAAAAAAAAAAATCTGTCGACGATATTAAGTAATAATTAAGTCCTGATTAAATACAATAAACATAATAGGACGCTTTCCAATAAATAAAGGTGTTTGTTGAGGGGGCGGGGAAGAGTTTAAGATATGATAATTCTGTGTATCCCACAAGTACAACATCAGTAAGTAACAATGGACTGTAGTTGAATTACCTTTTATTTCTGTAAAAATTTTGTTATTAAATTTTTTTAAATTCATCAGCCATATTTCGATTTAATTTGATTAAAATCCAACTATTTGGCTATCCCACCAGCGTGCCAACAGCATTTTTTTTCTCCATAAAAGCTACAAGAAGTTTCCCAAGTCATTAAGAGCCAAGCAAAATTATTAGGCAGTTAGATGACAAAAAAAAACAATATTGATTTCAAAACGGATATTTTTTTAGTCACTATCCAAGATATGTTATCTTTCCATTGTTGTTAATTCTTACAAAACGATGAGCAATATAATAAATATCCAAGATTTATTTATTTATATGACGGTTGATTGGATATTGCACCGTAAACTTTGCACTAAAAATATGCTTTTTTTTGTTTGTGTGTGTGTGTTAAGAATTTCGTGTAATCGGTAATCATTTCATGATAATTTGAGGGTATAAAACCGTTTTTAGGATATGTTATTTTGAATTTTCACAAAAACTGAAATTTTCATGCTAGAGGGAGATCCATTATCATTAATGAGAAATTATTAATCAGCTTCTCATTAATATATCAGGACACGATTTAAAGAAATAGGTGAATATATAATAACTATTGTAGATTAAGAGAGAACACACACACACACACACACACACACACACACACACACACACACACA
>JAOUZG010016694.1:1562338-1604520 GCA_026289955.1 Argiope argentata | reverse complement strand
ATATATATATATATATATATATATATATATATATATATATATATATAAGCGGCTAATCAGCTCAAGATTGTTTGCATTATTGTTAGAAAAAAGTCCTATAACAAACGTCTTTTTTCCCAACTTTTACTTTAAAAAAATATTGTCTACGTAAATTTGCTTAAAAACTTAATAAAAAATTTAACTTTGTACAATTTTTAATTTTTATTATCGTTTTTCAGGCTCATTACGCGTTTGTGAATATTTATATTTCTCGCATTGGATACAAATTCAGCTGTGAAAATTAATTTTTTTCAGCCTTTCTAAATTTCTGTCGCCATAAAATGAGTACAGTAGAATCTGTAAGCCCTCCCCCCCTTTTTTTACACATTTCACTTTTTTTTCGAGATTACTAAATGAAACGTTGGTATCTTTTTTTTCTTTGCATCCTTTTATTTTATTAAACATTTCGTTCTAGATAAATGACATGATTTTACTGCCCCCCCTCCTAAAAGTTCGAGTATAATGTGAAAGGGTACCACTAAATTGCCTAATTTTCCTACCTTTAAAAAATTCGCTCTGTGACGATGAAAGTTACCATTGATATTTTCAGAGATATAAACGCATCTGCAAAGTAACCTTTTTTTAAAAAAAGTATTGTGTATCCTTTGTATTGAATGTATTTGTATTACCATAGTATTAAGTAATGGAAATTAACCATAATAAAAAGTAAATATTTACAGCATATAAATATTCAGTTTTAATCCATTTCGCTGTTGACTTTCTACTATGCAAGAATTCACATTTTGCAGTGAAGATATAGTCATGAGCGCATTTAGAGTTTCGATCAGAAATTAATGAAGGAAATGATTTGTAATCGCTCAGTTTCACATAAAGCTTATAATCATTTGCAGCTTCCATCATTGGTTTGATTTGCGCTGAATCCTTATATTCATTTTCATTCAAACTAGCACGTATATTCTAAACGGTCAACTTTTTTTAATACAAAATTTTTCCTCGTATTTTTTTATTTATTGTATGTAAAATTTTCCGAAATTGTGATGATGTGGGGCAATATATTAAAATTCAAAGTAAACTTTCCCTGCTTTTCTGGAAAAATTTGAGAAAAAAAGAGGGAAAATAATTTAGATGTGAAAATGACCTTGTACTTTTTAAAAAATCCAGCATGTGTTTTAAATTCTTTTTAATAAAATGCCGCTATTTGCATGTTCGAACATCAAATGCTTCTCTGCAAAACAATTTGGTTGTTTACACAGTTATTTCAATTGTCTTGTTGAATTCGTCGCTATATCAGTAAAATTAACACTACGTTTCATTGTGATTCCTATTAACTTCTACACCATTTTCATTTTTAAAAATTTAATTTTCATTAAGTAATTAATAAAATTAACATTGTAGACTCGAGGGAGGGAATTTTTTTTATTCATTCAATACTTCGTTTATTAAAAAAACCGCTTTCATTTATATAACATTTTATAGAGTTTCGCAATTTCTGGTGAAAAATTAAAAAAATAAATAAAGCAGATAATGTAAGGTTAAGATTGATGAAGAGTTACTCCTTTCTCAAGATCACCATGTGAGTTCTGATTTCTCAACGAATTAAAAAAAAAATTAACTCTTGCTCTTCATTCCTCCCTTATCCAAATCGACTTGCATCACTTCAAAATTAATGTTTCTGATAAGCTGCTGCTCTTGTGTCCTCTGCACGTTTAGGATTTAAAATGTTGACACCATTGCCGGTATCCACTTCCCTGTATGTTATCTTTCCTCGTTTTTTTCTTTTGCTTTTTTTCCTCCACCTTCCATATCTTTCCAACCCCAGTTGTTCGCGTTTCTACACTTCGGCATTTCGTCACTCGAATGATTCCATCGAAATTTGAGGCGTGGGGGGAGGAGGCATCATTGTATTTCTCTTCGCAGTCTCTTTTAAAATTTATTTGCTAATTCTAAAAGCGCGGAAGATAAAGTGGCGTTTAAATGCTGTTACATTCTCCCGCATACTTATGTGTTAATAAATTAAAAGTAGGAAATTTCTATGGTCTGTTGTGACAGGAATGTGTCAGTGGATTTCTAATTGATATATTTTTGCTTTTAACTTTACTTTCAGCTGTCGGTAGAGTTGATAAATTTGTAGATTGGGTTTGAGTCTGTAATCATGGTTTGCATATTTATGTGAAGAAGAATATTTGCAACTGAATTACCAGTCGGATGTTTTTCTGTCGTAGAAAAATTATAAAAACTAAACTTTTTGTTTTTCTGAAAAATATTTTATTCGAACAGCCTTATACTTTGTATGTAATGACGTAAGAAGAAAACTGGCTTTTGTGATTTCAAGTATAAAGTTGGAGAATTTGTTTTGTTTAAATGGAGAATCAAACAGACTATGTCACGATTATTTAAAATTTATTTACTACAATAGTCGAATGCTCAAATCTGTATACGATATGTAGGATGCCTGTCGTGGCTTGATAACTATTTTCTAAACCTTTAAAAGTAGACATATATTTTCAGTTAAAAAAAAGAAAGGCTTTGAATGACTTAAAGAATAGTATTTTATGCAATTTTTGTCATTAAATTTAAGAGTCTAAATTTACCTTACTGCTTAACTTATTGCTACCTTTATTTTTTTTCTTCCATTGTTATCAGTCTTATTTAGTAAAAAATTGTTCACATATCAACATCTTGGGGAAAAAAATGCTACTTTTCTGTTACCGAAATTTGACTAAGTTGTGAAATTTTGAATATTACTTTTTTAGACCATTTGATTTGTTACCTCAAGGGAGATCTTCCAGTTATCCATTTCCTCAAAGCGGATTGATTGATTTAAAATAATGTAATTGTGAGTTTCATTACTCGATCGATTTCGCTCGCCGAAAAATGGGGGCTTTTTTAAAAAAAATTCTAAATGTTACCAAGAATATTGTATTTTTATTAAATACAACTAAAAGGACCGAGATTGCATAAAAGCTTAAATTTCTTAATATTTCCAGATGGGCATTTATCGACTAAAGCAAAATTCTTGGTGTCATTTTCCGATTCGAATTTATGCTCCTGTCTATAACTGTTTAGAAGTTAACTATATTGGTTCACGTTAGACATCCTGTGTAGGCATCTAAAAATTATTGAAGTTCATTTATTTAATATCGAAATCTATATCAAATTATTTCTTCGTTCTTTTTATATATCTCTATGCGTGCTTATGTTAGTTGTAGGGTCATTACTTCTTTTATCTGTAAGGAATACTCTTAATTTCAAATTCTGCTCTTTCCTTATATCGAAATAACCCCCATTACTGAGAACTGGAAAAATAAACTCAAATTTTGCCCTAATATAGATAAAAGTCATAGTCTCTCTCTCTCTATATATATATATATATATATGTTGGATAATTTTGGTATATACGTGGTCAAGGAGAATGCACTTTTGGAATTAAATTACTTTTCCACGAGAGACATAATTCGTGCTCATAGGCAAACGGACGACAAAAGACAAGAGCAAAGTGAGAGAAATTTTCTCCTTCAGTGATTTTACTGATAAGGATTTTTTTTGACGGATTCTGATATAGAGTTTTTCGACATTTGCCGACTTCGGTATGTAAATCTTAGGTATCTTGGCAAGGAATAGGAAGGTGTTAGGATTTTGTATCCGTTTTTTGGCATCGTGGGAAGCAAAAGAGTCAGCAATTTTTTTTAGAGCGCGTATTAGAAGTAATTAAATAAAAAATTAGAATTTGGATTATGAAATAAGAGAAAGTTTTAGAATAAAGTAACATGGGTTAATTTAAGGTAAAAATTAGAAAATTAAGATTTATTTTAAATTAAGAAATTATACATATGTATAATATTTCTAAATGTTTCATGTCAGCTTCTAAGCAGTGGGAACGAGTTTTTACGCTCCTATTACATAGGAAATGAAATAATATTGTCAACTTTTCATACTTAACTAATCAAATAATTAAGAATCAAGAAACATTTTGATTTGTTTATTCTTTGAACTACTCCACCACTATTATTTTTAAATAGATCTTTTATTTTAATATATTTCTTGACAATGCAATTATTGATCGATTTAACCAAGTTTAAAACTAAGCTTAAGCCAATAGCTCAAGTGAAGAAATTCTTTTTTATACTTCAATATTTATGGGCAAAATTTACAGTATTGATATTTAACAAGTATTTATAACTTATGAAGAAAAATAGCTACTAGTGTTTGTTTTTTAAAAAATCATCTGGCTCAGTGGATATATTTATTTCGATTAAAAGCAGACAATAAAGATTTCAGACCGTATCATATTTTATGTATTGTAATATTTTATTCGCCATCAGCTTTTACATTAAAAATATACTGCATGAATGAATTCTAATCAAAAAGGGCGCTGTGTATGTCTAGTTTTTTAATAAACGGAATTCTTTTTTTCTAAAATTATTTACTAGAAATTCATATATCTTTTTTTTTTCGATTCTTTTTTAAAGAAATGTTTGTTATGATAGTTGATGAATCTCAAGTTTAAGCATCCTATCAAAGTGGCATCATAGGACGCTATTTTCTCTTACTGATAACTTAATGCGCCGTTATCGTGCTTTTAATTTTAGAGCTGTGGAGTGATTGAATAATTATTGATTCCACTGAAGATCCGAAGCACGTGGGGATCTAAACCTTTATAATAATCTACCGTTCAGGATCAAATTTTCTCACGTTGGTATATGGTGTGATTTTGGAGGAAGAGAAGGGGTTATCGACTCATCTGTCAACCCTATTTACTTGACCTCTGTGCAAAATTTTGAAGTCCATTCCAAAATACCCCTCGAGTAATTTCGAAATATTAATCTAAATTTATTAGATAACATCTAATGAGTAATATCTAAAGATATTAGTCTAAAAAACAAGTTATCTGCTTAGAAAAGCATATAAATCAGTTAAATGTGCGTGACTCTTGGTATAAATTGACCTTATTTACTGTACGAGCTTTTCCTTTATTTTATAATACGTTAATGGAGGAAAAAAGCTACAAACTGCTGTCCATATAAATGATTATATTTGGAACTCGTAGCAAATTTCCAAGTGCTGATGTTTGATACCGAGCGGAAAATTATCAATAAACGTAGAAAAAAAAGATCCATGTAAGTAAATGGCTTGTAGCATGTATTGATTAATTATACTTGTATTCTGGTGTTTAGAGTAAGATTCTTATGTTATTTATTTTAAAGTAGACAGCTATTTTATTCAAGTAATTTTCATGTATGAGTCAGTCTTTTGATTCTGATAGAGTAATTCAGATTCCTATGAAGATAAGTAAATAATAATTTTGAATTATAGCGCCGATCCGGATTCAAACCTTGAAGTTTTATTATTGCTGCTAAACTATATTCTTAAATTTTTAGGAGGGTTAGAATTATCCCTTCGTGGCTAAAATTTTTCAGATTCTCGTGCTCTTCTTCTTTTTTTTTTTTTTTTTCAATTTATACTTATAATTTAAGAGGTATTCTGACATCATCAAAATGGTAACATCGCAGTTCCTTAAAGATCTGGAATAATGTTCAGATGACTTTGAATAATATTGTAGGAAAAGGTCCCTATTGAGAATTCAGTCTTTTAAGTATTTTTTGCTGAAGTAATGTAATCTGCCTAATTTAGTTGTAGATATTGTTTTTTTAGTAACTGTTTCTGCCGGAACATATTATTCTTACAATTTGAAAGCTTTCTTAGTAAAACATTTTGACTTGGTGAAGGCCTTACTCTCCTTTGCGCCAAAGTCAGGGTATTTCTTTGTTTTTCATTAGGGCGCTGTTGCCCATTATTAAGGTCTCGCCTTCTGGTCCGGAGAGTTCTAAGTTCGTAACCCGATTTCACCGTTGCACAACTGTGTAAGCGGATCTGGTACTCACCAAATTTTTGGCATCAAAAGTTCTTTTGGTAGTGTGAAGTGGGAGTTTTAAAAATGGGTATAAAGATTCAGTTGCCATCCTCGTCATTTAATCACAGTTCAAAATCACGATATAATTTTATCGATACCCGTCTTGTTTCTTCGAAACGAGATGTTAATATAAGTAAACTAAACTGTCCAGTGGAAAAACTTACTATATCCCCCCCCCCTTCTATACTCAATTCTAAAACATTTTAAACCTCCTTCCCTTGGTGTGTTGTTGGAAAGAAGCAGAGGAGGGCAGCTGACTTAGCTTCCGTCTTTTTCATTCAATTTCGGTTAAAAATTGCAATACTCATCCCAAAATGGCCGTGTGTAACTTAAAAATTATGCATTAAACTAACCTAACTAAAACTATGTTTCAAATTGTAAGATTTCTTAATAAATTGAAACATAATACAGCAAATTAAAAATTGGGAATTAATTTGCTTGATGTATTTTTGGTTAAAAGAATTTTTTTTAAATTTTTTTTTTAGATTGACGATAACAATACAAAGTTAACAATATATTAATTTTGTAAAATAATTCCTAATCCTATTTCCTTATTTTCCACCGCTGAGCCTGTTTTGTCATTATATAATTCCCTTGTAATTATTTATATTAAAAATTAATATTCATTCTTAGAATTTCTGTCAAAAAATCGAAAAATATTTTAATTAAAACATTTTTATTAATTAAATGAAGTACAATAAAATTTCTTTAGTTGTTATAATACTCTTAATTTTATTATGTCATTAAATAATTGTTTAAAGTATTTATTGTCTTCGATTAGTTGCATATTTTGTTTTTTAAAAAAAGTTCTAAAAATTAAATGGCTTAAAATAATTGATTCAATTTTTAGTAATGCATAGGAGCGATTTCAAAATTGAACCTTTCCTTTACAATAAAAAAAGAAGTTAAAATTTTTTTTAAATATAATATTCGATTTATTAGATTTTAAGAAATCTTCAATTAGTTGAATAGATTATATTTTAACTAAAAATTTTTACGCTACACACAGTTTTTTTTTAAAAAAATTAACGTAAGATGGGAAATGTATTCATTTTTAAATCTAAACTGTTGGTAGAAGTTTTTAGAGTCTTCTTTCCATTTTAACATGGGAATATGATTATAAAATATTACATTCTTATTATCTTAAAATGCGGGTCTCTTTTGCAATATTATGGACAGTGAATGTCAATTTACAATTAGAAGCAGCACGTGGTTGTAAACTGAGGCATGCACTGCGGAAAGAAACTATTCCTTTTAGTGGCTAAATGGAACTTAAAAATGCAAGTGGCCAGTCCACGGCAAAAGCCAGCAACGTCCTTGGCCTTCCATTCTTCGCTTTTGGAACAGGTTCCCTCCCTACCTGGCCTCGTGTTTTCCCGCCTCACCACCGATTCGACCCGCCTTATTGGCTAGATCTCTGCCTTGAAAGGCGGAGCTTCACCAACCGCCAGGTAAGGGACCATCACATAAAATGGGGGTTAGCTACAAATAGCTTTCTGTAATGTTTTTCTCCAAGTTGTGCGGGGAAATCTCAATTTGTAAAAAGACCTTTATCACTGAGGGGTTCGAAGACGCGTTTTTCGGTTTTCGTGTCGCTGTGGCTTGTTTTGGAAGTTTTTTTGAGATTCGCTTTGATAGTTATAGATTTTATCGAATCAAAGTTTATGCGCCGTTTCATTAAAAAAAAAGTGCTTAAATATATAATTTTTTTACACCTAAAATATTTAACCAATCTTGAAAGATGTTTTCATATGTTTTAATTCAGAGTATATTCATTTACTTATTTTTTTAAATTGCTATATCTTAGAGATTTCGGTAATCTTGCTTGGCATAATTTTATTTATTCATTTGTTTATTTTTTCACACACCAGTTAATCAAATAGACAGTTCTGTAGTTTTTCACCAAAAAAAAAAACAGAAATAAATATTCTACCTTTTAAAAAAATTGAAAAAGGGATATTTATTTCAGTATGTTGGAAACCTATGGAAGGTTTCATCATTATTGTTGTTGTTATTATTATTATTATTTTGTGTGTGTAGGTGTTAATGTCTAACATTCATTTTGAATATTTTATTTCCCTTTTACTTTATTTTTCGATGTTGTGGACTTTGAAAGTTAATTTTAAATTTGTTTTATGAAAATTTTGTTTTACGATATTAGTTTTTCTGAAAAGAATTTGTGTGAAGTGATTACAGCTGATCATTCGAAGTTTATTTAAATTTTTAATGAGTCATTAGGGAGAGAGCAGTGTGAATTATATTAATTACAAAGTAACGTGCTTTTGTTTTTTTTTTCTCGGTAAAGTTATTTATTATATTTATACAGTACAAATATCATCAGTAAAATATTCATTATTTACTAATATAATAATCACACAATTTTTTTTGATTCACACTTTTTTTTTGTGTGTGTGATGTTGCCTATTCTTATTATTGCTATTCACATATGGCGCATAAATTGATTAAATTTACGAAAATGCGAACGAATAAAATTTTTTCTGAGTGAATATTTATTTTTAATATATACTTTGATTTAAAGGAGCGTTTACATTAAAGCCGTATTGTCTATACAGTAAAATTACATAGAGAAAAAGAGGGACCAACAGCGAAGTCTCTTTGATATAAATACTTGGCATTTTGCGCTCTTTCTGCGTGACTACTGATTTGACAAACTAGTAAGTGTACCTTAACCACTTGCGCTCTTAAAAGATCCACATATGTCCATGCCAAAACAGTCCGCTGTAAATCATATAGGAGCCACACAAAACATTTGATTTCTTATAGAAATGGGAGAAAGACTTATATCCTCTAAATGAACTAATTTTCGGCCTAAAACTGTGCTCCAGCAAACAATCTCGGTCGACGGGTCGCGACATCATTTTTACTTTTGCAATAATTGCAGACGACACGTACTGTATGTCATTGGCGATTTAGTGACAAAAGCTTTTTGACGTGAGTGAAACATCTTTCCCGTGGTTAACTCTAATTAGACTTAGAAAGCCGCAGGAAACCGCGCCATCAGCGATATCATGATTTGTTATAAAATTAATTATTCTTCAATTATATTAGTTATTGCATGAGGGCCCTTTTCAAGTCTGTTTAACTGACGTCTGATACTTAGCGTAATTTTACCCCTTAATGTTAATTTTAAATTGACACAAATTCAGACATAACTAATTTCCAGGATACGCGGATTTCAACATTTTTGGAGTCGAATTTTACCATTCTTGAGATCAGTTAACAAATTTATTCATTTCATTTTTCAACTTAATGACGTTTCTTTTACTTCTCGGTGTTTATGTGTAGTTCAATTCTTTATTTCATGAAGCTCAGCTTTTTCTTTTGATATTGTTCTAAGTCTATGTTCATACACACAGACTGTAGTTACTTATTCGCGAGTTATTATTAATGTTTTTTTCTTCTTTTTCTGTATTTAACATCTGAAACTTAACATCGTAAACTTCCTTAGTTTTGAATTCCTTAAAATCGGTTCGCCAATTATGTTTATTGTTATGAATGTTTTGAAATCAATGTAAACGATCTCTTTGTATAAATTAGAATTTTACCATATTAAATGTGTTACACTTGATGTTAGCCTATCATTTTATTCAAAGAATTTGAATTTAGTAATGATATATCTATCTCTGATGAAAATTAATGTATTTGGATCATTTTATTTAGCAAATATGCTGTAGTTTCTAATGGCACTTGCCATGGAGAAGCTCACTAACGCAGTCAACGATTTTAAGCCGAGGGTGCGTCTCTTGTTTTTAAGTAGCGCTAACTAAGACCAAGAGCACGTCTTAGCTACTCACACATCACATCACTTTTGCAGCTCCTTTTACAGGGGGCCTCATTCACGCATCTCACAAATAGAACAGATGAAGAACAACCATGCCCGAATCATGACACGAACTCAGGACTCCCAGATCACAGGAAAGACGCTCTACCGCTGTGCCAGGATGCCAGCTAGCAAATATGTAGCATATTGAAACTAGCAAACTGCATATATATTTCAGTCGTATTCTGTAGATAGCGAATTTTTAGCTCCGAAAAGGGCCGCTGCTTACAAACTTGTAATAATTGAAAACTTAAGTTCTATCATTCGGTTTACGGGTTCCACGGAAGATCCTCGTATTTTTGATATGAGTATTGGTTGTCAATTAAAATGCAACCTTCTCATTTGATTATGACTCAAAATTGTTCTAACAAACCACTAGTTGATGATACAACTTTAAATCATATTACTTATTAAATGAATTAAAAAAATAACATTTTAATGGCGTGAATTCGCAGGATTCCATGCTTTTTATCTGACAGTGGTTTTGATTTGCGAAGTTCTATCCGACTTGTAAATAGACAGTTGTCAAGTAAAATAAATTTTTTTTATTATTTTGTGTTTTTAAATATTTGCAAACATTGACGAAATCGTAGTTACATCCTTGTTATCATTACTGAAATGAATTCCTATTATGATCATTGATATTCATATCTAGTTTTTCTGATATTTCATCTATTCTGGAAAGTTTTTTGAACTCTTGGTATCAAAGTTGATTTTTCGTTCTTTTGGTTTCTTAGAAAATCCCGGGATTCACTTATCTTTAGGTGTCTTGTTTTCGATCGCAAGGAGGGTCTATCTTCGCAAATAACACAGCTGTTCGTATTGATAAGGAACTTGTTCCCGGCTCTTTTAATGAGAATGCCGTAGATAAATAGGATGAGTGACCTGTGTTCCCTGATGTAACGTTTCGTGATATCTTTTAGAAAAATTCAGAATTGTCTCGTTTTTAACTGAACTTTGTGTTGTTGTGTAGTTTTATTTGTGAGTTATTAATAACTGAATTTTGAGAAAGTGCTTTTCAATATTATAGATGTATTTAGTATGGATATTTTCAAAATTGTAATCCCTTTTCTGTTTAAAGCAACTTCGCTCATATTAACAACTCTTTAATTTTTATTAATATCTGGGCGTAAATATTAAGAATGCTTTCTTGAAGTGCAATTGTAATAAAATTATTAAATGAAATAAAATGTTTTAAAGTAAAGCACATTTAGTCTATATGAGGAAATTCCATTTCTTTTGTAAATTTGTCCTCGAAAATACCATGTTCATTTGTCCTTTTTCTAAGCATTCACCTGCGCCCCCTCCCCTTATTTTTGTAAAATCAACTATATTATGCTTTCACAGTCTTTCAATTGTAACTTTACAATAAACTTTTGATTGTTGTTTTTGCTTTGCCTTTAGATATCTTTGGTAATGCATTAATTTTCACTTCGATTTAGTAATTTTATTCTACTTAACTATAAGAGGTGGTAAGTTAATAAGAGGTGTTAGTTAAACCCCTGACTGTGAAACGCGAGAAATTATAAAATAAAGCATAGTTGAATGATGATATCGAGAAATGTGTAGATCTCAATCACCAAACAAAGCTGGGATCAAAAATTCAGCGTAGGATTAATTTTGAGCCCCTTCAGGCTTATAGAAATCATATTATTACATTCATATTTTTTTGAAGTTATGACTAGATTAATTGTGGTCATTTGAAATTTTTTTTCAATCAGTTTCTGTTTATTTGATTGGAATTTCCTTTTTGAAAATTAATATTTTAGAAGATATGATTCAAATATTGAAATGCTCTGAAATCTAGAATTTTGAGGGATCATATGTCAATCAAAACATATTTATTTTTTATAGCTTAAAATTTTTGAATCCTTCAGTGACAAAGCATAGCTTAGTTTCATAATGCGACCTTCATTTCCACAAAATTTTTGAAATAATAAATTTGTATTTGCTTTGTTACTTTAAAATTTAATCAACTATTTAAAATAAAAGGGAAAGCAGATGCCATATTTTAATTCTATTTGTGTATTAAATTAATTCTATGTTTGTATTATAAATGATTAAAGCATATTATAAAAATTACGTGGAAAGAGAAAACGAAGTGAGATTTTTAAAATAAAATTGCTATTTTCGCCAGTTAATGAAAATTATATCAAATGAATATAATTTTATTAATCGACGAGATAATAAATGGAACAAAACAGTACAAAATTTTATATACTGTTTAACTTCATCTGTTCCTCCAATATTGTTTGAAACTGCCATTTGAATCAAAAAGAAATTTTAAAAAGTCTCGGAAATGGGGAAAAAGTCGTTTAAAGTGATTTGATTGAATACTCTATTGCAGTTTTCTTTTCCTTCAATTCACATAATAATAATAAAAAAATAATAAATAATTTTATCGAAATAAACTCTTGGAATGAATTGTTAGAATATTTTTAAATGTCGAATGCATCCGGAGAGAGGGACAGATTAATTTGCATTTTAAAGCTTACAATTACATTCATTTTGTTTACACTTGGCTCATAACAGGAATGAAACCTATCGTTCAAATTAAATGCACTTTGTGACTGACCCCTGCTAAATCGGCGCCGTGTTGCGGTGGTAGACGTCTGCCTTCTCCTTTCCTAGTCATTCGGTGGGTTGGCGTTAACTCCGAACGGTTGTGTTTCTACGATCCGCTTTTATTTTGATGAGTACTATTTGGATTTTTGCTAAGTGTCCAGTGGATAGATCATCACGTGTGTCAGGGCTATGTTAGTGCAGTGTATTAGGACCCGGTGCTTCTGAAAACAGTTATGTTTGCTTACGCGGGCCCCCCGCATTATACGCCCCCTACTTCGTATATCGCCCCTACGGTAGGGACCATGCCTAGCGTTGGGGGCATGACGGGGGTGGCACCCACCCCCACACAATTACCTGGATCTGCTTCCCCCCACAACAAAAGAAGGAGATTTGTGTAAGTATCCCCCCCACATTTATATTTTGTCGTTTGTGGGATTCTGGTTGTCTTTTACACGATCTTTTCTTGTTCTTTGAAGTAATTTTTTTTTTCTCGCTGTTAATCATCGGGTTTGACAAAAAAGCAGGAAAATTTTTGATGTCCGATTTTTCTCTCTCTTGTATTTGTTGATGATTGCTCTAAAACGTTTAATAGCACTTTTAATTTATTTTATCAGATAAATAAATTAATAATAATTGTAATAAAAATATATCTAAAGAAAGGAAAACAAGCCCAATTTTTTCGATTTTTTTTATTTAGTTAATTTTTAACCTATACTAACAGTAAATTCGAATTGTAATAAAAATGATTCATATTAAGATTAGAGAATTGTAAAAAATGAAATTAGTATAACATATTCTGGTGATTTTTATTTCTTTGTCAACTTTAATACCCTTTAAGAATGTAAACAATATCAAGCGTCACCGTGTTTGATTCTAAAATTAACACTTTTATTAAATATCTTTTCGTGCGAAATTCTCATTTTTGTTGGATAGTTTTTAAAAATTCAAAATACAAAAACTTCTCTTTTATTATAAAAAAAAATAAAAAAAATCTGAATAATTGATTAAGTTAAGTGTTTGTATTTTGCCGCCTCCTTTTTTTTGGTGTTCCAAATCAGATTGCCTAATCTAAGAATATTACTTCAATGAAACTGTCTTTTAGAAAAAACGCAATCTTTAATGAAAGAAATATTTAGTTGTTCTAATGCTTTTTTTAACTTTTCAATTTAGTATTTTAACACTGCACAATCGGTTTAATTTACTTACTATCTTTGAACATTTATGATTTAAATTCATAACAAATTTTCTAAATCAAAATTACACTATAAAATACTTTTTGGAATATTAATTTTTGTGTAGACTCTTATCCTAATTGAAAATAAAACTCATAATGAAGTATTTAATTTATCTATTAGAAAATAATTTCTGTGATAACATTTTGATTTAGATTGTTACTGATTCATTAGCATCATTATATAATTTGGTAGATTTCATTGACTTTTTTTGCGGTTTATTATTATTTTTACTTGTCCTTTAACTTTTCCAGTATAATGAACATTTTGGATTTCTACTCATTGAATTCTTTTAGAAGCATGTTTTTTGTTTTAACAGTTTTTCCAAAATCCGTCTTGCAGCAAGAATCTAATAAATTTCAGATTTTCCGATATTTTATTAAAATAAAAGTCATTAATTTATTATAAAGCTTTTTGTCAGAATCATGACGAACTGTTTGTAACGTTCCTTTGACATCTCACTTGATTTGTGTTCTGCTTTGCTTTATGTCTTTAAGATCATTATCCAGTATTTTAAATAGGATTTTTATTTTTATCCGTGCTTGTTTACTCTTCAAAATTGTTTAAATTTTCGAATTTTCTTTATTTTTACTACCGAATGTATATTCGGAAATCAGTAAATTCATGTTTAAAGTATTTCATAATTTAACTTTGTTGAGTTTCAAGAAAGAAAAAAAGAAGTATTATAGATTCATTGATTAGTTTCCAAAAATAATCTAAATTAATAATTTTCGAATTTTTTTGTGATTTGAAACTAATTAGTGACAAGTGATTTTAATATCATTGATATATGTTTGAAAAAAAAAACTTTTTTGTAATGAACATAATTTTTACCTTTTTAAAATCAATTTTTTTACTGCGCATTTGCAACAGTTTAGCGTGAATTATTTTTCATTGCTTTCCCTCAAATCTTTCAGCTTACATCCGCCTGAGGGGAAGAAAATACTTAAAATTGGCTGGAAACAATAAAATAAAACCTAATCATTTACGATCTTATTACATGTAAAACGCCAAGTCTATTTGTAGGGACCACTTGTTGCAATTAGATAATGTTTTCCAGGATGAAAGAAAGTCCTTGTTGATGGGAAGAACAATTTTCCTTTTGTTGCAGTTTTTCTTCATGTTTAGCCTTCGGTTAGATTTTTGCACCTGCCTGACCTCCTAGTTCAAGTGCTGGATTTCATGTTTCTTTGTGCTTCAACTTCATTGGAAGCTTGGTTTTTCATTTTTGGAAAACGATAATGAAGTTAATCATTTTGAGGGATGGGAATAGGATTTTTCTCCTCACGCTGTGGTTTGGGATTGAGCAATTTACTGCATTCGTTTGTTTACGTTTTAAAATGCATCCGTTATTCGTTTGGGTTTTTTTCTAATCAGTGATAGTCTCTCCTTTTTTATTTATATATTGATTTTTTTTTCAAAAGATGCTTTTAATTCGTTAATATTAATTTCATTTTTTTCTTTGGAAATGATTGTTGTCTGGAATATTTAAATTTCTGTAACCGAGATATTGTAAGCAACTTTTTTTTTAAACTTTAAATTTCTGTAACCGAGATATTGTAAGCAACTTTTTTTTAAAAACAAGAAATAATCTACTGTGATTTATAAAAATTAAATGTTTTATTATTATTTATTTTGTAAATATTACTGACTGATTTTTTTATTTTATTAAATTTAGATTAATGGGCAACATTTTTTTTAAAAAATAAAATGCTTTGCATTGTAACGGATATTGATTCTATTTAATTTTTGATTTCGAAATCCCAGCTTAATACGTTTGATGGTAAGCGCAAAAGTCGATTTGAACTGTGCTACTTCGTGTAAGCAAACCACCTAATATTTACCGCACGTTTTCGTGCATTTCTGGTTATCATTATGCGACAAGTAGTTCTAACTGATGTAGATTCTTATTTCTCTTTCTGAACTCGTATGCTGCTCGGATGAACAAAGCAGAATATAAATTTACTTTTGGTCCTCTTTTCAAAAAGGATATGTTTCTCTTGTGAAGAGACTTATAGGAAGTAAACATAAATAAAGCTAAAAATATTATTAACAATTTTTTTGATGTCGTATTTTAAAGTAATTGTAAAATAATACTAAATTAAAAAAGTATTTCGAATCTCTCAACTAAATTTTGAATTAATTTTTCCAATTTTTATTTTCGAAATCGTTTCATTTGGTGGCATATCTTGCTAAAAATGAAATCCTAACTATTTTTTTAAGTAATTTAAGTTTTGTATTTCTTTCTTCTTATTTTTTATTAGTAACATATATACGTCTCTTCAGCATAATTGCTATTGTTGTTTATTCTTTTTAAAACATTTATTTCTAAATTCTCTTTTTGATAGAAACTAAATTTAAACTTAATTTTAAAACTGAACGTGCATCTTTTAATAAAATTAAAAATAAAACTATGTTATTAAAAAAATCAAAATACAGTGTTTATTTTAAAAGCATTAAGATTGATTTATCTGAATTTCAAAATTAATCTCGATTTTGTTTGAGATAATCTGTTTCGTATACAGAATATATTAACGATTTTTCCCCCTTCGGCGTTTCCCCTGTGCAGAGTTGAGTATATAATCTCCATCACAAATTTAAATTGGCTTCAGAAGCATTATTTGCCTTGTATCAAAAAGATTTGGAAACATATTAACTAAATCCAAAAACTAAATCTTTTTTGAATAATGTTTGAAAGAATAATGTTGTATTTATCATTCATTGGAAAATTTGAAAGAAAATTAATCGCGAAACTGTTAATTTAGCAAGTGAACTCTTCTCACATTTCTAAAACTTGCAATTTGAGTCAGTTTCAACCATGTGCTGCTTCAGTTGAATAAATTTGACAGTTCTCACTGTAATTACTTAAATATTGATTTGTCAACAGTTAATGCATGGGAAGGTCATTAAAAACATTGATTTCAAACACGCCATATAATGAAACAGATAATTTTCTGTAAACACAAAGCGAAACTACAAATAAAATAACACAGCAAATTGATTCTTTTCATTATTTGTGTAAATAATTCAGTTATTGTCGCTCTTTCTCAAAGCAGTTAATTTTTCTAATCTACTTAAATCGAGAATTGTGATTATTATTGTGCAAGATTGTGATGCAATCAATTTTATGGATCAAATTCCTTCAACAGCAATTAAATAAGTAAAGAAATAAAATAACTGAATATATATTTTTTTAAATAATGGTCAGCAGCACTTAATATATGAAAAAAAAAATTGTTTTTTTTAAAAATTAAATGAAATGTTGTGGAATTAACATTTTTTGAATTGCCATTGTACACTTTGAAAAATATATTGTTCCTATTTAAAATGCTGTGTAGAGGCATTTCTGTTTCCTTTTTTCGCGAGTAACTTTTATCTACATTCTCTGAAAATTCATTTTGTTTAAACATTTGATACTATATATTATTTTGAATTAATACTTTTATGTTAATAAACTGAAATACAATAATATTTATTCGTTGATGTACTTTGTTTAGTGATGTTACGTGGTTTTATTTTGAACGGATAATGGTATTAACAATGATTTTTTTGAAGCTTGTCTTCCTCGAACGTGTGAATGGGCATTAAAGTTCTAAATTGTCCTATTTGCTGTTTTCTAAATTTCCTGAAGCTCAAAAATATGTCTGGTTCGTGCATTCCATGTTTTGTGTATTGAAGAAGCCAACCCTGTTATATTTTGGTATATTTGTGTCTGTGTTTGTTGCTTTACTTGATTCGTCGATCCGTAAAATTTCCGACTTATTCTACATCAGTGCTTATGGAAGCGGCAGATCAATTCTCTCACGTTGCTCGTTCGGCTCGCTTCAATCGGTGAACATCTTGTTTTTTTTTCCCTCAATTCTGAATTTTGTAACATTGGAAAAGACAGTCATGCGTTTTTATCACGCAATTTGCTTCTTTTTTTTTTCAGCGCGCAGTTTTGGATATTTCTATTATTATTTTTCTTTTTATGGTTACATAATGGTACTGATTTTAGTAAAATCACTTCTTGATTTTCCAGACACTGAAGTTAGAAAAATATTTGTCGTTTTCAAACAAAGATTCCAAATTTATTTAGGAAATCTGTACCCCAGTATTATCTTTAAATTGCCATATAGTCCAGTTTTACATTGAAATTGCTGTTTCTTTAAATATTTTAATTGCTTTTAATTTATTGGTGGATTAATACTCTTGTAGATAAATGGTCATCAGGTTAATTAATCCATTATCCAAAAGTTTTTTTCTTCTTTTCTGTATTTGACATTATTATTGAAAGATACTAATAGATAAGTTTATAAAATAGTTTTTTCAAGTGAAAATTTGTCTTCTAAATTAAAGTAAAAAAGTAGAAACGCGGATTCGGCTGAAACGGGTTTTAATTTTTTATATCAAATTGTATGAATAATGTTGCATTTTCTCTAAAACGATTTCGACCCCAGGGCAATTGCCAATGAAACAAGATTAACTGCCGAGTTTAATTTGCTACATTAAGTATTGAAATGGTTTAACAACTAAAAAAATACAAATAAGTAAACGGCTAAACTGGCTTCTAGGGATAACTAATGAGAATTATAACGATTTAATTGTGAATATATTAGGCTTTCATTTTGATTTCGTTTGTTAGGTCTTTCATATCGTGAAGTTAATTGCGAAAACAAGAAAATCGTTTGTAGAAATTTTCCGGTTTATATTTTATGAGAATAAAAATGATTAGATAGGTTTTATTAAAGGTTTTTTGTGTTATCGACAAACCGCAAAATCTTGTGGAGGGCAAAACAAAATGATCAATGTAATGAGGGGTTAGTAAGCGACTATTATTTTCCGCTTCTAATTGCACATGTCTAAAGGAACTTCCATTTCGTCGATTTAACTTGTTATTAAATAGATTCCTCCTGATCAGGATGTTGTTAAACCTTTTTTTTTCGCTTCCTGTCTGATTATATCTTCAATTCTAATGACGAATGGCAATTGTTTGATAAAAGCTTTTACCAGGATTGTTAATTGTAATCAGCTTTTATCTATATTAACTTTAATGTTTATCGTTTATGTTAATGATATCTCATTTTGCATACTTTTTCTTATTTGCAAAAGAAGGACGTATCAAATTAGCGAATAATAAATAATTTGAAAAGTGTGTAGATGAAACCTGGATAAGGAGAAAGACGCTGCAATTTTTTTTTGACATTCTTTGAATAATGCGATATTTTTATTTTCATAATTTATTCTGTTTATATAATTCATTTATGTTTTTTGAACATTTTAAATTCAAAGAGTCAGTTTGTCTTGCGCTTTGATTTAAAAGGAATCGTATGATTTCAAAATCTTTTAAATATAATTTTTTGTTTGAAATAATTTTTACGGTTTAATTTAGTTTCAGGGACAGAGAGTAATATTTTAAATTTTCTAACGTTTTTGCATGAATGAAAAAAACTCTGGAAAGCTGATTCTTCTTGGATTTAATATAAATGCGCAATTTTTGTTATTAATTTTTTTTATTTTTTGTTATTAATCTTAATTTTATTATTTGTTATACATTTTATCGCTTTGTTGATCTTTATTTTTTCATTGATAGAGAAGGAAAACAAGAATGGAAATTTTTACGTAGAAAAATCTATTTCTAAGAAAATGTATATATTGCTGTGTCACGTGCCGTAGAAAGCTGTAGAATTTTTTAAAAAATGTTCTCACATCACAATTATATGTAATTGAATATGACTTTTAAATTTTGATGTTCTAATGAAAATTCAAATGGAATTTTGAATGGCAACAAAAATATTTGAAAGAAATTTCTGATGAAATCAAATCTATCTATTCTAGATTTAAACTTTTAATAGATTAAAAAAATGCATTATATTTGTTTATTTTTTTTAACATTTTAATAATATGCAAGGTTGTGAAAATGCTAGTTGTAAAAGATGTTATGCATTTTTTATTGAAATCTTTTGCTGTTATATATATCAAATGATTAATATGATATTAAGCTTCCAATTCTTTAAAATTTTGCAAAAAAAAAAAAAAAAAAAAAAACTTTGAATTTTACCTTTTTGTTTGTTAAATGGGTTATTTGGCGCAATTATCATATTTATTTTCAAAAATAATATAGAAAAACCTTTTTTCCCTCTATATAAATAATTAATTCCATCAAAATACATGGAAAATATATAGAAGATTGCGTATGTAAACTGCATCTTATTTTTATATTAGTCATGGAAGAGTTCTCTATGCGTACTTTCTTTATTCATTTTTTCAATACGGAGCGTTTCGCTTTAACTTCATATTCAATCAAGTTCTTTGAAAATTGATTTCGTCTCCAACGTGTAAAAAGCAAGAAAACCAAATATTGTCGCTTTCTTATGCAATCAACTACGTGACAGGATTCTTATATTGAAATTTCTTTCTTCTAGTAATAATTTTCAAATCTCCGAATATTTTATATTCATCCACTGAATGGAGAACGGAAATGCATTAGTTAAACTGACAATTTTACACAATGGAATTTAATGGTGATTCAAACTCAATTTCCGCGGACGTTATTTTTCTCCCATTTAACTGAAGTCCCAAATGTGTGTACTTAGTGATTTTATTGAATTATGTTTTACAGTTTTAGAATATTTGATAAGTGTATGGTATTTGCAGCATTCAAATAAAAATTAATATATAAATACTGATTGGGAATAAAGTGATATTTTTGTTCCTATGAAATCATTTAAAAATTTAATCAAACGATTCTCTCAGTGGTCAGATGTCATAAAGATTGGAGCTCATTAAAAATGTAATGTCGTGCAATGTAGAAATACGTGTTTTTTTCCTTTCTCTCTCTCTCTCTCTCTTGAAGGAACGACCCTTAAATTTTAAACATTCTTTGAAGGATTTTACACAAACAAATAACAGTTACCAAAAGTTTCATAGCGAGAATTTATGTGCAGAAATCTTGAATTCTGTCTGCTACCAGAAGTTTCATGATTCTAATAATGCAAATTGATAAACGATGCAATAATTTCCCTTTTTGTTACATTGAAGCTACACATTTCCACATCTTATGAATCAATCAATCATCATAATTACAACTGCATTAGCATGTGACAACAGTAGCTTCTTGCAAGTACATCTCTAATGTCATGTGTAATGAAGTATTAATTTTAATTGTTTGGATTAGTCGTTAGTTAACTGGCCTATTTATTATTGAGAATACAGGACCTTTTATAATTTACTTGAAATTAATTAAAAGAAATGCATTTTAACATACATTTCGAAGTTGTTTAAGTCAGCAGACCAGCAATTCAATTGCTAGATGCAAGATCTCCAAATTCTGTCTATCCTGAAGCTCTATTCTAATAGAACCTCTGTAAACACATTCACAAGTCGAAGAGATATCGTTGGATTTTTTCTCCCCTCTTACTTACCTGATGGATTTCTTTCTACAGATATACATTAAATATAAATTTTTAGCTGAAGACCAGTTACAGTAATCGAGTTCGGAACGGCCATCGAAAGAGACACACGAAATTCCAATAGATAGGATTGCTGAAAAATTTCATAGTTTCATAAGTCTCTTTCAGCACTGTTTGAACAACAATTATTGACAATTTGAATATTTCTCATAAATGATAACATTTTCCTTTTGTTAAATTAATCTTAGCTATGAACTTTTATGTTTATAATAGTTATCCAAAATGTTTTTACAATTTTTTTCGGATAACCTATGTATATTAATAATTTTTAAATATCTGGACAGATATTTAAAATTTTAAATAAATTTTACTCTTTCATATTACTCGCTTGTTTTTTTGTTAAATAGTTAGGCCCATTATTACTTTTAATTCTTTTTCTAAAATGTATATTTTGTATCCTATGGATTTTCTATTAATTTCAATTAACTTATAAAAAAGTGTCATATCTTCTACTTTTCAGTCCATAATATCGGTTTTCCGTGTTCTTTTAATGGATAAATAACATCAGTGCCTTCTTTATTGCTTAAAAAGCATTTATTTATTTTTATTCTTTTACAATTTTTATTATTTTTCTGAAAACACGAATGATTACCACCAATAAATACCTTGAGTTTTTAAACTGTTCAATTATATGCATTCAAAACTCGACAGTTATAACCCTGCATATGGAAATAAACATTGAAGAATGATTTAAAATGTTTCAAAAATTTGTCAACCATGAAGTATGGCCTACCTTTTTAAAATAATGTAATCGAAAAATCGATAATAGCCAATATAATATTGTATTTATGTAATGATTATGTAATTCACATTAAATGCCTTGCTATATTTTTTGTGTGTTTGTGCCAGGTGTAAGTACTTTCATTTTTTTAATTCTTATCATTATGATATGTTAAAAAAAATCTTTCATTGTTCGATGAAAGGATGTCCAGGTATTTTATGTGTCAAGTGAGAAAAAAGAAATATTAAGCTTTTATTTTTTATTAATCTTTTCCAGCATTTCCCCCTCTTTCCCGCCAAGGTTGCTGCTTAAAAGACTGATAATGCCTGAGGCGAAGTAGCGAGTTTTTTAGCTTAGTGAGCTCCAATCTTTATGACATCTGACCTCCGAGAGAATCGTTTGATATTTAGGTGTTTTAATTCGTTTAGCAGATTTTTTCCGCTTTGCACTCTCCTCTCCCTCTCCTCTTCTTCCTTCATTTCCAAAAGTGCCATCTGTCAGTTATAAATTGTTCGGTTACATCTGCTCTCAAATGATTTATCTCTGTAGCGTACGAAGATAATTCACTTAATTGAAAGCAAAGCCGATATTAAATATGACGATTGCGCGTTATGTTTTTATGCAGTTGTAAATTCTAGTTAACCATGGCTATATGATGGGATATATGAGCTATCTATTAACTCTCGCTTTACTTTTTTTTTCATGACTTTAACCCATATATCATTTTAGAAAATGGATTTATTTTATTGAGGGTCTGACAATGCTTTTCTTTGTTTTATAAACAACAACTCTTTTCTATATTATCGTTGCTGCTTATTTTGTACAAACGTAGTTTTAATAACTACACCACATTTTGCATTTAATTTCACGTATCATATTCGAGTTCGAAATCAGATCTCCTCTTGCATTAAAAAAAAGTTGTAAAAAATTCTAGAAAATTATTAAATTGTGTAAAGTAAGTTTAATAACATTTCTATCAGTTATTTATATAGCCTAACGATTTACTTTTTCAGTAGAGGTATTGTTAGATCGTTTTGAAAAGAAGAAGAAAGGGAAAAAAAGAATATGAAATAAAATAAAGCACTATTTAGTTTCGCAAGATGGTAATGTTATATTATAAAAATAAATCAGGATAAAAATGTAAATCGAATTGATTAATATTGGGAAATAATTTCAATCCTGTTGTATTTCTCTGCATATATTTTTGGATTTTTCCAAAAGTATAAATTTGATCACATTTTTTATGTAGAAATTTGAAGACAATATCTTATTTTTGGGCTAAAGGTTTCATCTTTTGATTTTTGCGCAATCAGTCAATGAATTGAATGCTTATTTTTTCCAAATTACTTTAATAGGAGCAGTCAGCTGTAATGCTAAACCAGTACATAACTTTTTCTAAACCAGACAGTTAAGAGAGAGAAAGAAAGAAAGAAAAAATCTAACTCTTCGAATCATTTAGTTTCAATCCAATAGTTCCCTAATAGCATGTTGCCCCACTACTTAATCAAGGAAAAAATTCTCCCACGAATTTCCCTTCGTTTTTTGAATAGTATTTAGTCAGGACGATTTTCTGTAATTTACTTTGTACATTTTCCTCAAATGTGGGATTTTTGTTCAGCAATTGCTTATATAACCTTGAAATCGTGACTTTTTTATGGAAAAATATCACGCACGGCTTTCATTTTTATAATATTGTAATAATTGCAGTAATTGATTTTTTTGTTGGTAGATTATGCTTGAAATACACTAAGTGTATAGTATATATTTGAATGTGTATCTATCACTGCTTAAAAAGTTAAAGCAATTTTGAAAGTTTGATATAGACTCTTTTAAAACTGTTAGATAACAAACTCAAAAATATGGAAAATTCTGAAAGAGTCAAGTTCTCTATTAATTTCACTCTGCTTGGGGGGAGGGGGATTAGAATGTTGTATATTTGATGTATTGATAGAATCCCATTTATTTTACAAAGGTTGCTTAGGCATTTTTAGAAGGATTTGAATAAACCATTTAATAAAAAACAGATATTTTGGGCTAAAAATTCTGGCAGCAATATTGTCTATTAGTTTTAAATTTACTCTTCCTTTAGAATATGGCATGTAAACAAGCTGTTGATCGAAGGATGTGTTCGTGTTCTTTCTGAAGAGAAGTATTCCTATTCGTTGATTTAAAAAAGTTGTGAGATGCTTGGCATGAAAGTTTCTGAGTGCAAAATAATCAGTATTATTAATATAAAAGAGGAAAAAATAGTGAATCATTGCTTCTGCATTTTAAGAATACCCAATAATGAATATATCCTACTATTTCAAATACGTTTAAAGTAAAATCCTTTGCAACAGGGGGAAATCCACCGATTCAAAAATCAGATGCAAAGTCTTTAAATAATCTATGATCATGTATAAAACGATAGACTAATATTTTTAAATTTAAAAAAGCTAAAAAATAATGTTCGCCAGTTTATGCCAAGGCAGTCGGCTCAATGCAAGAACGATTGAACCTTTGTATGAAAATTATTTAAGAGTAGATAATTGAGAATACGTTATAATCCTTAGTGAAGTATGGATTTACTTAAATGATATCAAGAAAAATTGGTTTGTTTACTTCCTAAAACGATGAAAAGATAAATGTGCGAACTTGGTTCTGTCAGTGCAAATAAAGCTTCATAAGAGGTTTATAATTATCGCAAACTTTTTTTACGGTGAGAAATTAAATATACGAAGAATAATTAATAAAAAAAATATTACGATTTTCTCACCCTGGCTTAATTTTTAACCTTTTGTAATATAAAGAGAAATTTTACATCGAATATTTGCAGAAGAAATTCCACTTCTTTATTCCAATGACTTTCAAAAAGTGAAACTTCATCAAGACACAACTAAGTCATGTTTTGAAAGGTACCACTGCATTCCTTGGAAAAAAAAAAAGAAGGAAAATTGATGTATGTATTGCATATATAAGCTTTTGAACCTATTCCTTCTATGTCCCGTGATATTTTCCCTATGAACCCATATACTTTTTATTTATTGAAAAGAGGGGGCTATCTTAGGTAAACAAATCCACTAGAACTAACAGATTCTGGAAAGCTATAGAAAAGGAATGAAAATTAATTTGTCCTGGAAATTTTATTTAAATCCTTTTATCATAGTATCACGATACATATTTTTTGTCCAGAAAAAATTATTAGATCCAGTATTTTAAAAAAATGTCTACATTTTTAAATATTAAATGAAAGCTTCGAAACCGTTCTAAAAATGTATAAACACCCTCTGTTTGTTCAAATTTCTATATGAAAAGAAAAGTGAATAAAAAAAGTTTCTAGTATCTTCTATTTAGTTGAGATATTTAAAAAAGGGTTATAAATAGTTCAATACAATTTAAAATTTTGAATTAAACATTTTTTATTAATCATTTTAATGCAATATTGGGCTTTCGTTTACATCTGTCGCATTAATTCGCAAATTGGATGTCACAACTGTTATATTTAAGCCATGTGATTTAAAACAAATGTCCCAAGACTAACCAAACACAAGTCTTCTCTTGAAGGCCAGTATCCTGCCTAAATTTCTCAGAAATTGGTCATTGATTTTGACAGCTGAAATTCGTAATTAGTACTTGTGATCCAAATCGTCTGTCAGTGGGAGCACTTTTGGACGTCATAGAGTTAGAAAAACTATGTTTGTTTAAAATTACGACGCCTTTGAAAGCTTTGCACTGTAGAGGCGAGGGAGAAAAATGAAACTTTCACTGTCATACAAAAGCCTTTTATAACTAAGTAACTCAATCCCTACATGTGGTTTCTTTTCATATGAGATCAAATTGGTGTTTTATTCTTTGTCTAGTCTATAGACTTCACAAGTTGCACATTTCAGTTTAGGCAATTTTGACTGGTTCTAGAAAAATGCATCTTTAGTCGCTCATATTTTTAAGCTCTTCTCAAATTTAATTTAATTTTTAAATTTGTCAGAGGATTTAGAAGTTTTATAATTGTATTTCCATTTCAGTTTATTTTTAGCTTATTCAAAACAGATTGTTGCGTTAGCAGTTGATTCTCCTACATTTTATTGGTAAAGGAATTTGGAGGAGCGTGTAGTAACATTTTTAAAAAAACAATCGCCAATTAATTCAGTGTTATGGTTTTGGGACCTTAATTCATATATAATCGAGTCTGTATTTAATATAGTGTCATCGCTCCGCTTACAAATTTTGTTAAATAGAAATAAAGAACAAAAGTATACTAATAATAGTAATTGGATAAATAAATTTGAAAATGAAGCTGAAAGGAGGACTGTAACATACATATTCCTTTTACGGACTAAAGCATATTATAAACTGAGGGGGGGGGACCTGTAATCTTGTCTTGTACATGTTTGATTAAAGACACATTTTACTGAAATTATTGTACACTTTTCTAAAGATTGAAGTGCATTATGTGTTACAATTTTTTGAATCTGTAGACTTCTTCGTATTGCCTCAAATTGTGTTATATTTCTTCTTCGGAAGATTTTTTTTTCAAAGTCACCACTTCATTATCATCTTCACTGTTCATTGTATTATGTTTTATTACATTTTGTAATACTTTACAATAAGTTGTGCTTCGTAGGATATTCAGGAACCGATCTATTCTCCTGTCTTATGGAAAAAACAGTTCTATTTCTTCTACCTTAAAGTAAGATATGTTAAACTGTGTTAAAACTTCGATTAATAAAATTTCGCAAAGCTATGAAGGAAAAAAAAAAGACTTAGTCACATAAAAAATATTTTTGATAACATTGACTGTAAATAACTTGTAAATACCGTTCAAAATTTGGTTTCTGCAAAAAATCTCGTTGAATTTAAGACTTGGTAAAATGAAGGTTTATTGAATGAAAGTTAATGTATTAAAATGCCTCTAAATCAAAGTATAATCGTAGATAATTTATGAATAGGAAAAACAGTTATTAAACTCATTATATACTGCTTTTAAAACTGTAGTTTGCCTAGTAATATGGAGAAAAGTTTTATGTTCTTTTTCTCAAAAAATTTTAATTATTAATTCATCCTTCCTCCCTACTTTCCATTGAATGCGTTGTAGTCGAACATTTTTTTAAATCATATATGAACTTAAAATTAGCGACTGTTCTGTATGCATTATGATATTTTAAGAATATATTTTATTAACTTCAGATATTATCAGCATCCACTTTGCAGCTTAATCTACAGTAAAAATAGTTTCACAACTTAAAATTCTCCGAGATATGTCTGAGTAACAGATGCGTGCTTTTCGCTCGTAAATTGGAAACAGAGAAAGGAAAAAGTTTCCCATAAAGAGAGTTATTAGCTTTAATTTTCTTCTGTAAATATGTACATAGCTTGGATACTTTAATACAACGACGGCGACCCAATTCTTTATTTTGATTAATGTATGTATCTATCTATAAATATATCATATGAATTACATCTGAGTATTAGTCTGGCGTTTTGAAAATTAATATCACGATTTACTGGGGAATACTTTTCTTCATAATTTTGATGGCATACTGCTGTGTCTTGTTCTCTTGTTTAAAGACCTTTATAGCTTTTTTTGTCTGGCCTCGATTTGCTATTTTGAATGCCACATTCTGTAGATAAGTTTATTTCGGTCTGTCTAATCATATGTGATATTGTTTAACATGTATAAATCTTTTAAATATACATAGTATTTTTATATGATAATATACAAATCCATTTTGTGATAGATTTTAAACACTTTATCATTTCGTCTAATTAAACATGATTTACAATTATAATGTTTCGAGGATGGGAAAATAGTCGGAACATGTTTTTAGAAATTTTTTATGATAGATTTATAACCTCGATTAACAACTTTTTTTAATTTAATAAATTATTCCTTGTTTGTTTATATTTTTACGAATAGTATGGATGCATTTCTTTACAGTATTCGACTTTTTTTCTATGACAATTTTAATACATTTGGTTCGAATAATTGTTACTTAATTCTTAGTTATCTGTGAACTTCAGATTTAGGTGTTGGATTTATAATTTATTTGTGAAAAATACATTTACAGTTATTTATAAACATTCTCCGTTACGACACTATTCACAGTTTTGTTGTTTAAAAGATTTATAGACTTTTTTCCCTCTTCATATTATAAATCGTTTAGAAGGCATCGTCATCACAGTAGGAACCTTCAGTTAATAACAGTAATTAAGTTCTTTCAGCTAAAAAATGAAATATTTATGAAATAAAAACAGGTTTTCAAAACTCTTCTTAATGTACTGGGAGATATAATTTTTTTTATTTTAATTATTTATTACTGTGCTATCTTTAGTTTGTTATTACAAATATTTTAGTACTTCAAATCAATTTTTCTCACTTTCGCTACCACATGGTATCATCTTTATGATAGCATGAGTTATTAAACTAATTGATTTACTGATAATTAGGTTTTAAAAACATTAACCGTTAATTGAGTATGACAAAATATTTCAGTGTGAAGTGAGTTGAATATGAGTTAATTAACCATTTAACATGTTGAAATCATGCATTATGAAAAACACACAAATATACGGTTTTAAAATTCTCTTAAATTTGTCTGGTCATGTCTGAAAAACGATAATAAAATTTCATCTTTACGTATAGCGTTAAGATAAAGTAAAATCTGTTTTATTTTTCGATTAATCAATTTTAAAATGTTGCATTTCGAGATAGTTAAAATATATGTTGTGTGATAGAAATTTTCATTTATGTAGTTAGTCAATAGAAAAAAAATTAAACAAAATCTTATAATGGAAAACTATTCATTGAATTCCATAGCTAAATTCCGCTTTCTTATCTTTTTATCTTGAGCATATGACAGATTATGAAAGGGTGCATTTTAAATTATGAAGCTCTTTCATGATGACTGTCTAAAAATATATAATTTTTACAAGTGAGGATTGCATTTATCAGTTTATGCTAAAAATAGTCGATTTTTTTTAAAAAAATTGCATTGTCTCATCTTAAGAAATGCCAGCTACAATAAGTTTTATTTTGAACTTAACGAATAGTGTAGTCTTTCAGCCTGAAAGTGGGTACATAATTATTTGACAGCATAAAAAAATGCCATTAGAAGATATTTTATAATTTCATTTTTATAAATGTTAGGACATGGCAGATTGTAATATTTTACTGTTCGATAATGTATTCTGTAGTCCCTCTCAAGCTAGGCACTACAAAATTCTATTTGCAGAAATTCCATATTACCTTTTGAAAAGGCAGCATATATGATAGGTCATTCGTCTGTTTCGCCATTTCTTTTGTGTCGGCCGCCATTCGATTCTAAAGTTCTTAAAAAGACGAGCCTCGTGACTACTTAGCCACAATCGTATGCAACAGTTTTCGCATTGAACAATGCATATAGTTGCAGCCATTGTTAAATCTGCGTCGACTCTTTGTTTTCGAATTTCAAAGTTTCCAGACAAATGAAGGCATATAATATTCGATATCCGCATTTTTTAGCTATTTCTTGGCTCGGATGTGTCGGAAGCTTTGTACTTTACATCAGAACATAAGTTTATTTTATTTTAGTTTTTATATATTACATATGTATCCTGTGGTTTCAGCGGTTTATCTCTATTTTATTTCTGCCATCTTGTTGAGTATTGCGAGCGAAAGCCAAAATTAAAGTTTCATTTGATGAATCATGTTAACATTTATTCCTATGTTCCTGCATTTTTTTAAAAATAAAAAGTTAACTTTTAAGTTGCACTGAAACAATCTTTCTCCATTTTTTTTTAAATTTTTTTTTTCTACTTTGCTTTTTGTGTATCCTATAATTTGATCCTATAGTATGTTTCTAAAAGTTATAGCTCTTTTTATTCATTTTTATTAATTATTCTTATTATTTACAAGTTGTATAAAAAAGCTATAAACATCAAATGTTGGTGTGTATTATCAAAAAACTGTCATTTGAAAATGTGCGCCCATCATTTATTTCATGGAATAAAAAATCAGAAATAATTTTTTTTCTCCATTTTTTTTTTTTTTTAGTATTTAATCCGTAAAGTTCTTGTTGAACAAAAAAAAAACTTGTACAAATTGAATTTGCATAAAACTCAGCTTGTAAAATTTCCTGGAATAAAAGGCTTTAGTGTTCCTATGACGGAATATTCTCATTCCAATGTAATCAAATCAATGTTTTGCCATATTTCTGTGCTAATGTAAAGAAATTTTGTTTAAATGAGGTTACAGTATTGCTTTGAGGGAAGCAGCACATTTTTTCTCCCCATATATTATTAGTGTGCATGCGATGTTATTATTATATTTTCATTATTTATGCTTATGTAAACCAGCGCATTTAACCGTGATTGCATTTTTTGGGGGGTACTTTTCGTCGTTCGCAATAATTTTTACATATGATTATTACATTCATACTTGACTTCCTGCTTGCAGAATTGTAACAGACCACCACTGATGAAGTATTGTTTTCTCATAATAAAATAACAATCTTTCCCAGAAAACCCATTGTAAGATTATTGAAGTTTCTCTTTAGCTCGGAAGAATTGGCTTATGATGCTTCTGTAACCATTAATACTATGATGACCCATTCTTAACTGGAGTGTACAGTCAAAGTTCTATCTATAAGCTCATTGTTTTATTATATCAATTTGAAACTATTAAAAGTAGTCACGTTTTTGTTGTCATCACTTCTTCGCGCCCAAAGCTTATTGTTCTGTTTATTATAAGCTACAGATAGAAAATTTTTTTTTTTATTTTATATCATAGAATCATCTACAATCGATTATGAAGATTGTAAAGGCCATTTTCTCTGCCCCCTATTACCTTTTATTTTTCTTTTCTGTGTAATATAAGTTGCAGAATTCAATGAACATAAAAAAATGAGGCACATAATTGTTTTGAGGTTCTTCTTTTGTAATAACAATATATCTAAATTAGTTGTATGATTCTTTTTATTTTGGGCAATCATTTTTTTTTTTTGAAATGTGTGTGTGTGTTTTAAATTCTTTGAAGGCATTATTAACAAAGCTTTTGAATAGTAACTTATATACAGCACTTCTTTTTATGAATTGTCGTACAATAAGCGATGGTTCTTTTCTTTTCGTTTTAAGGACACGTTAAAGTTTTTTGCTTTGGGTCGAGGATTGCCATGACAACAGCGCTTGATCGCTATCTTTCGCAGCAAAAATATATTTAGGCAAGAAAAAGTAACTTAATTTTTGGTGTTTTCAATTTTTATCTTTTACCAAGAAATGAATCTCACCCCAAAATTTATTGCACGCCATTATCCTATTACATATATTTAATATATATATGAAGGGCTATTAAAGGTACTTTGTTTTCTTTTTCATAATGCTATTGTGCGATTCCATAATCTGCGATGCGCTATCGTTTGGAATAATGAGTTGTTTTCAAAATTTTCTGTACATCTTCATAGGAAAACTATTTTTTAAAAAAGACATGTATCTTGTTTGGTTTTCTAGGAAGCAAAATTTTCAATCTTGCTGTCCTTAATCAGTCTTTACTATTAAAACTACTAAATGATGATTTATTTAAATTGCTTACATGCTTGCGGCTTCAATTGATTGATTGGTTGAGGTGTGTTTTGAGTTTTTACCTGCAAAGGGTATCATTATGGCATTCAGAAAAATTCTGATGAATGGCAAATTTTTTTAGAGTTTTGATTTTGACGCTTATTTATGTCTGATGAGATGTTGTGATTTGATGACAAATCGGTGTTCTCGCAGTCTGAATCAATTTTCAATCTTTTACTTTTAGTATGTTTTTTTTTTAAATGTTTGAAGACATTTTAAAACTTTGTGCCACTGTTTTGTAAAAAATGCTATGGGTTTAAGTTATTCAATTTTAAGGCATTTTTAGTTGAGATCTTTATATTTAATTTTTTTTTACTAAAATTGAAATAGCTATTGCGTTTATTTCAAATTTATGGTTAAGAATTTGTTTTATCTCCAGAAATTGCTTTATTTTATATGAGCAATATTTTAGCTCAAAATTTAAATCAAAATTAAATTTATAAATATTATTCATGCCATTTGATTATTACAATCTTGATGCGCTTGCTGTTCTGAAATAGTCTTTTTGAGAACCTACTTTTAGGATTTCAGTGGATTTGGGGAAATAATTCCTAAATGGTTATAAAAATCTTGAAACTATTCATTTGTAACTTTCATTTCATTTTATCTTCATAATATTTTTTTTTATTTTCTCGTATGCGAAGAAAGTATTGTAATTGTCACTCGAGACTTGACGATTATCCTCGTTTCCGACCTTCCTGATTCCGAAAGACACATCCTTGGTTTTATGTTCGTTTGTTTGTGAACACAAAAATTAAAGAAGCGCTTTGAGGTAGACGCCTAAAATTTGACAATGGAATTACAATTTTGAGCGAAATTCATCCATAGAAAGTCTGTCTGTCTAGTTCTTCGGATATAAATAAACTTGAAAACAACTTAATGCAATGAGCTAGATTGATAAAATTTGGTACCAAGTTTAGCGTTTAGAATATAGATATGTGCCAAATTTAGAATGAAATTTATCGAACGGTTGATCGTCTGTCGGTCTGTGCTTCGCATGTATGTAAGCGCTATAACTCATATACCCTGTGATTTAAATCAATCAAATTCGGTACGTTATATTGTAGTTACTGAAAAATGCCAGATATATAGTAAAGTTATAGATTTCGTACCTGTCGTTCGCCTTTGCCATGCAAGGAATCCGCAACTTCACTGGGAGGTCCACAATTTTAATCGAATTGAAGGGGAATAAAAACCGCCTTTGAAGATAATGCGAGAAAGTTTCTAAGTGGTTTCCTCTCACCTCACCCTCAATGGTTTCAATTCCAACTTCCTGTTTTTACTTGTGCTGAAAATATTCTTAAGTATAATTATTGATTTTTGTCTATTTATCCATTATTTTACTGGGATAGGAAAAGTAATTCCCTCTGAGGTTTTAAATCTAAGACTGCGTATGAACAAATTATAATTATTTATTTGCATCTAAATTACCTATGAGACATTAGTTTAAGTTAAATGATATGAATTCGTCATAAAATTTATCTTTAAATTGAATGAAATATTACTCTGTTTGTTCCTAGCCGCAAAAATCTGTTTAAAAATCTTTTGGACTGAGATTGCTCCGAAATTCTGGGCTGTCTGTATTTTTGAGTTTGTACTCACCATTACGTGTACTTGCATAATAGCATTTTGGAATGTTTATATCGAAGAAATGCTAAGGAGTAAACGTTCACCCTCCCCCCTTTATGAATAATTTTAAAACCCCAACAGTGCATTTCTCATAGCACGTAATCAACCCTTCCTATTTATGGACCTTCCTAATGAATCCATTGGCAGTGGTGTGTGGTTCAATGAATGCTCAAATAAATAATTAGTTTCGCGAGTGCAACAGCGGGCTCGTTTGAAAGCGTGTATATATTCTTCGGTCGTGAGCTAACTGTCGATGGGGGGCAAGGGTGAGCTTTAGAGATCCGGTACCGATGCGTATCTGTGTATCAGAAGAGAGAGCATCACCTGCCCGTACTATTACTCTCAATTATGGTCCATCCATCTATTCAAGATCGATAGGCTGGCAGCTGCCTTTTCCAACCGGACCTACACGATTTGCGGATTCCCCTGATTCGCGAATAACGAAGCGCGTAATAGCGGAATGTTTGCGTGCCTCTTCAAACTGCATCGGAAAATGCAATTTAGATTCTAATTTTCTCGCCCGCTAATATCTCACCCTTTCTATTGTTCAGGTGGAGGGACGGGGGTGGAGTGCCTTAATAAATGGTCCCATACCCTACCCGATCGGTAATTAGGTGGACAAATGTTTCTCTTCTCCCGCCCGTTTGCGTTCCTTAAATCGGCTGAATAACAAATGAACCTCCATGTAGCTCCCGCGTTCCATTTAATGTAAAATCATTATGCACTTTGAAAGGTTTTTCTCTTCTGTTGTTTTTATTTTTTAATGGGGAAGGTAAATAAACATCGTTGATGGATGAACGTGTGGCCCGCTTACCATTCTTCTTGGTTCTCTATGACTAACACTTGTTTTGGAATGAAGTTTTAACCTTTATTTCTGCTTTTGCTTTAATATCTTCTGCTGAAGCTCAGTTTCGTTTGGTAATTTAAACAATTCATATCCTTGAAATTGTGTGTAGTTTAATCTCGTTATATGAAAATATATCCTAATATTGCTTAAAATATTTTAGATAGATAAAAAAGTGACTCGCATAAATGGATCTTTTAATTTAGGATTATTAATTCATGCATTCATCTCTGTAACCAACAATTACTCTAATCTTATCTAAGATGCAATTCAATGTGTATATTCAATGAAATTAATAAAATGCTGCCAGTGAAACCTAACATGGTGTATAAATGACTTATTGCCTCAATTTTTATAGTTTATCATTGAATAATCTATGGTATGTTAAAATCACATGAGTTCTTTAGGTTTTCTGTATCGGTTCAGATTTTTATCGTTATGCTTTTAAAAAAATGTTGCACCAAACTAAGAATGATTGCTTATAATACCAATGTTTCATGATTACTGCTTTAGGAACTGGCTGAAAGGAATTTATTTTACTTAAAAGTAAACCGAACTTTTCAGAGAGGGCTCTTTTCTGTCAAAAACGTAAACAGTTTATTTCGAATTATTCAAAACATAAAATGGTTGTTCGATAATACTTTGTTCTGCAGGCCATTTGTCTCCAGTAATGTTTTCACTCTCGCTGAACATAGGACTTGGAGGCTAATATTATTATTTCAGAGATTTTTTTTTTCTTTTTTGCATTCCTTGTTAGCAAATGGATAATTACCGCGCAACTTTTCTCATTGTTTTCGTTGTCCAATGACCTTTGCATCCTCACCAGATGCTTTTATACACACAGTTAGCTGTCCAAGGGTGTTTGAAGTAAATCTAGACTGATTAATGTAGCGCTTTTAATGAGAGTTTTGTCGGCGAAGAGGCGATCAGCCCTCATCTGGTGGCCTAGCTACTCGTCTTGGAAACCAGTTTCTCCGTGGTCCATTGTCTCATTCACAAAGGAAGCGTGCGTGACGAAGACTCCTCACTAGTTCCGCCTGACCCTGCTAGCTGGGGGCAAACGGCCCTTTCTACGCTTCGTTGCTCACTGTCGGGCGGCCTAATGAAGCTACACTGCTTCCATTATAGTTAGACAGTCCTTCCTTTTATCAGTATTTAAACATGTGGTTGGATCAGCCAGAGCTGTAATGACGCTTTACACCATCCATTTCCCTGTACTTTTTGAAGCTAACTTTTAGTGCTTCATTGTGGCTTTTCATATTGGTAATTCGGCGTTTCGCACATTACACCTGCGCTCTGTCTGAGGTTTGACAATCGTCTGAAAGGGATTTCGCCATTTTTTTCCATAAGTTTAAGGAAAACTTTTTCTGGGGGGGGGGGAGAAGTATATAGTTTCCTAATAGTTCATGCTTATCTTTCTTCTTGTGTTGATGTGTATCATGTTTAAAAAAATTTGGCTGCATTTGGAATACATTTTTATGACAAAAGGAAAATCTTAATTTATATACCGTATTTTAAAAGCTTTTTCAATCAAATTCTGCTTGTCCATTATGTTAGTATCCAACTTGGTTATTAATATTTCTTTTTATTTAAATAACCTTAGACGCCAACCTTTGATTAGCAATGTATGTTATATTTCTTGTTTTTAGTTTTGCTTATTTTCAACTGAACCTGCATCACATTTTACATTCCTCCCAGCTGAACTATTCAAGCTATTCAAACAGTTTCTTCTTCACTCTTAGAGACATCTATGTTGAACTACTTATTGTTAATTTCCTCTGTATAGTTGGTTGATGTTTTTGAAATTTGTTACGTCTTGGAATTCATCCATTTTATGTCTAGTACTAAAAATGAGTTTGGAAAATGCAAAGTGAAGCTAAATATATTTCTTTCTTGCTTTTGTATTTATCGATTGTGTGAGGTAAAGTTCTCGGAAGAAAATCATTACTTAACAAAAAGCAATCAGTAAAGAAACATATAAAATGTACTGTGGTATAGCGAAATATTTATTTAGTTCTAAAACTTTCATTGTCTCATGTGTTTGACTATATTAATGAAATTCTGCTTTCATTTTCACATCAGTATAAAGAATTAGTTTATAAAAAAGTTTTTTATTTCTATATTACAAATTTTATGAAGTATCTAAGCAGCAGATATATTAATCCTTTTTTAAAAATGCAGTTTAAAAAAAATCTTTGACAGATATTTCATTAAATGGTTTACCAATTTACTTTTAGAATAAAACTTCATCGCTCCAAGTATTATTGAAGTTAGGTCTTTTATATATTGAGTTTAATTAATTCAATTAGATAAAATCTTTCGTTCAAAAAAGGTCTAGTGAAAAAAAATAAGAACAACTAAGAAACTAAAAAAAAAACAAAAAAAAAACATTCGGTCATAAGTTGAATTTCCTTCTAAACCCGTAATTTTGTTTAGAGAGTTTTTTGTTGATGCTTGTTACGAGTTAATTTAAATTCTAACTCCTTTAATTTAATTTTGTATCTTCGCATTTTTAAAACGTATCGAATATTAAAGACCATTAGAAGATGCTTTTGGATTTTCCTCTCGAATACCCGAGGCTAGTAGGATGGCCCCAGGAAATGTCAGTCGTAATTGTTTTTATTCTTTGTTAGGTTTCCAACTGTTAGAGATTTGTCGCGGAAGAAGACAGCGGTCGAATTTTAAGTTGCTTGTTTTTAAAATGCTCACGTTTTCTCTTTGCTATAAATTAAGGGTTAGAATATGCATTGAAAGATAACAGGAGTGGAATTATTAAGGTCGTACCTGTTATTTTTTTGCTTCTTACGAGTTCGTTTATCAGATAGCGTTGAAATTTGTTTGTCAGGTGATGGCTCCTACACTAGTTCTCAGGAATGTTTGTATTTCCTTAAAAATAAAAATAAGAAAAGAAAACGAAAAGCGTCCATTGTGTTGGGAAGAGATGCTATCATTGTAAATTATGAGTATTTTGTAGCTTTCTATGTGACCGGATTTGTTTAAACTGCGTTGCTTCTGTTTTTGATGTTGAAGGGTTTGATTGCTTTCGTTAATAGTTTTTGTTCTTTCTAAAAGTGCAATATCCTTGGACATTTTAATTTATCGCTCTAAGGATGCCTTTGGAACGGAAGCACTTCAGGAATCCGCTTCGTTCCTCACTTTATTGGCATGTTATGGTGGCGACTGTGTTTGAATACAGACATATTTTTTTAATGTCATTGCTTTTTTCCACTCTTTTTATTTTGTACGTCTGTGAAATATGATAACGTCTTTAACGAGTACTTATCTATAAAAGATCGGAATTTCTGAGTAATGAAAAAGAATCATATCAAAAATAAAAACCTGTAAAGAATTAACAAAAAATTATTTTCTTTTTGTATAATTTCTTTTAATAATAATAAAAAAAAACCATTATTACTTTAAGCCTTTCTAAACTATTTTACAGACTTTGCTTATTGTCTGAAAATTGCCTCTTTATATATTTTTTTGACACGTTATCTGCATTTCACTCCTTTAAAAAAACATACCATTTAGGAATTCCTATTCTATATTTTACTTCCCTATTCCATGCCTCTTTACTTTGTATTCTATACCTATTTCTAATATATATATTATTGTTATATTCAAAAGATAGATTTTCATAAATCTTTCTCACATTCTATTACAATTATGAAAGTTATTATTAAGAAGTATTTCTTTGATAGTAATGCAGTTTGTCTTTTAACATTTTTCATGCCACTTTTTTTTTCTTCTTTCTTTTATTTTTTATTTGACAAGTTATTTTCTTAATACTATGGAAAAGGCTATTTTTGTGCATTATGTGTGAAATAATAATGGAAGTAAAACTAAACTAATATACTATAGACCAATTGATTTTTAAGAACTGCATTAAAATTTTTAATGTCAGCTTTTTCGCTTATACTTGCATACTTTTTAAAATATGATCAAAATCGCGTTTAAATATTCCCTTTTTTCCCTATCGGTTGTCATTAATTGATTTATAAACCCTTAAAGGGAAGGAAGGAAAATACTCTTCCATGGCTATAAATCTTCTACCGAAGGCAGCTAAACAAAATAAAAAAAGTTAAGTCCTCATGAAAGATTCACCTTTGCGCTCATATCCCGCATGTCCAAATGGACCATCATTTTAGATATTGGTTTAAATTTTAACGTAAAACAAGACTACGAAGCCTTATACTTTTTATAATTTATTTATTTGTCTACAGCGTGGGTCTCACGCATAAAATCTTTACAAAATTCTGCTCTACAACTTTTCCCATTATGACGCATAGACAGCCAGCGATCTGAAACACGTTCGTATCGCTTCCTCGATGTATTGGATAATTTATAACATTTCTTCTACATCTCTCACCTGAGTTCATTCGGCAAGTCTCCCTCCCCGTCTTCTGGTTTCTCCCCTCTGATTCAGGTGGGGAATTTGCGGTGAGCTCGATATTGAAATGTACTTCTGCTCCCCTCCCTTTAAGCAATTCCCCGATCTCCCCCATTTTCTTTTTCATGTCGAAATGGACGGCTTTTCCTAAATTGAAAGACGGAAGGCCGGGATTTCGCACCATCTCCATTGTCTAAGAGAGTTGAAATCCATTTAAAAAGAGAAACTTGGAACAGAGAGGGATTTTTCTGGTTGTTTAGATAGTGTGAATGTTGGTTTTTGCGTTTTCTGTGCTTTGTCTAATAGATTAGGTTCGAGTTTTTGAATCGTTAGGCTTGGAATATTTACATTCTCGCAACATTTGGAGTTTTGTTTAAAGGTCAGAAGAAATGTATTTGCTTCAGTAATTGAGATTCTGGATTATTTTAAATGTAAATATGGAATAATCGTACAATGGAATTTTAAATTTCTGCTACTGCATGTTGCACTACGATAGCATGCAGCGAGATTGTGTCAGGTGAATCGGAAATGCTCAATCCCACTCCCCCTCTCCACTTCCAAATACGTAATCTAATGGTCTAAAGTGAAATCCATATCATATTTCATAACTATAAAATAAATTGTTGTTGAACCGAAGATAATTTAGCCAATAGAATAACATAGTTGGTACATTTTCTTTTCAATTGGATTCACCTCAATTCATACTTCTTTATTTTGTACTGCTCAATTCATTCTACTTACTTTTGTACTTACATTTGAAGAATACTGTTTTATAACACCATTCTTCAAATGTAAATTTCTCCAATGGCTTTTGAAATTGATACAATCTAAAGAATTGATTGGCAAGATATGAAACGTCTCTATTATTTTAGTCTTTAGCATTCTTCCTAAAAACATTGTATGGGTTTTTTTCACAATTTTTAGTGTAGCAAATTCTTTTTTACAAAAAAGAGGAGGAAAGAGGTTTTTATGTTAGAAATACAAAATATGCTTTTTGTGATATGATAAAGTGATGTTTATATTAAATAGTAAAATTAAATAATCAGGAATTAGATGTTGCTAAAAGTAAAAAGGCAATGACATTAGCGTTCCGTTTAACCAAGTATTGCTAGTTGGCCTCACGAACCCCAACGATTTCTGCTGGAGTGTATATAAAATATTACAACGAAACAGGTATTTTTTAATTTTCCTGAATATTCCAAAATCACCTAAATTTCTTACATTGTCGGTTTTTTGCACCAAGCATTTTCCATTTTTCAGTAAGAGTTGATGTGCGATTTCTCAAATGTGTTTGGATATTCTGTTTTCCCTTTCTTCATTCAATCACTTCTGGTCTCTACATTCTCCTTCCCATGTTAGAAATGGAAGGCTTTTTCTAAATTGAAGGAGTGAAGGTCAGGATTTCGTATTATTCCCTTTGTTTTAAGAGAGGACAATTCGTTTAAAAGGAGAACCTCGAACAGAAGTTGATTTTGTGGCCACCTTGATTGTTTGTTTCTTTTGTTTTTGCTGTCGATTATGTAATGAGCTTGGTGGGAATTCTTAAATCATTAAATTTTGAATATTTTTTTTGAGCTTGTAGTCTTGCTTTCTCGTAGATTTAGAATCTAATTTTTTTTAATGCTGGAATTGCAAAAGAAATGTGTAATCTCCAAGAAAACTTTCTAAATTGAGAATCTTACTATTTTACTCAAGAACATTTGACTTGTTTATTTTTTCCACTAATCGTTCAGTTGTATGTTCTAATTATAATCTTTCTCATCAGTGAACTAAGAATCCTTGTAAAAAAAATAAAAAAAGAAAATAGGGCATTTTTCAAAGTGAAAAATGATAATTTTCTTTAATTTGTTAGGTGTTTTTTTCAAGTAGGGGAAATATGGATGTTCCTATAATAAGAGATTATGTGCTTCTTTTCTAAAGACATTTCATTATAGGAACTGCATTTTTAATTCACGTTTTTATATTTTTTGGTAGCAGTAAGTTATTAAAAATATGTATTTTCGACTAAGGACAAAACAGCAGTGCCAGATCTCAACAAACCGTCATTTAACTTCCCTGTATAATACCATTTATATTATTTATCCAGTTTTCTGAGAGCCCTGACTGAGTGATTGCCAAAGAACACCTGAGTTTGATTTGTGGTGAAATATTACTATTGTTTATGCAATACTTGTTTTTATAGCCATGAAATGGCGTAAGTTATTTGATACTGTTATTTTGTTGTTTATTTAAGAAGAAAAATCATCTCACATTTGACTTTTCTGTTCAAATTCCTTGGATGGTATGATTATATCAGCATTCTTAGATTGTATTTTTCGGTCTGCTTTCAAATTCTTTTATTGAAAATATCATCAACTTGTATGACTGAGAACTAATCCTTTTTTAGCGGGATATATAAATTAGCTTCCTAATTAATTTTATCTCGAATCATTATAATTTAATAGCTATTTTAAATGAATGCAGTTAAATTTTTCAGTTTATCCATTAACTTGAAATAATACTTGAATTATGTTTCTTTTGTGCGGCAAAAAACGCTTGGTAATTTGTATTCTCCACCTCTTGAACTATTTTTGTTCCTTTTTCTCTATCCTTTGCTTTCATTATTTTCAATTAGAAATAGATATATTTCTTATCCAAAACATAGCAAATGCCCTGCTTTGCATGTGTAATTGGAAAACTGTTTAAAAACTTCGTAGATAATTCTAATAATTCAGCTTTCTGACGAACGCTTTCTGTCGTACAGACTCGATTTGTGCTTTCTTATCACGGAACTTTTTTTTCTCCTGCCGATTTTGTAACGTGAAAAGATTGAGAACATAGTAAAAAACTGGTAGCAAAAGGAATTTGCAAGTTTTTTTTAAAGCTGTTATTATTTTTTTCTCTCTCTCAATGAACATGTTTAGGAACTGAAATAGAATAAAACTGGCCAGTCATATCTTTCGTAAGGTTTTAAATTATTCTATCCATTTTCGTTATATTTCGTTTATTTACTTTTTTCCTTTCATAAAAACTTATCTGTCTCACGACATGAACCGGTAGCCTATCTCGACACCCTTGAAGTAAAGTTTTCATTTGTTACTGAATTTTCTCGAATCCAAACTATTGAAATCTCAAAATGATTATCTCTTTTGTGAAACTCCTAACTCAACTACGCAGTTTTTAATTATTTATTTTTAAAAATAAACTTAATAAATAAAAAATACCTGAATCCCTAGGTTTCATAATATATTTCTATCAGAACAATTTATGCTGACATATGCTAGGTCAGTTAAATTTACGGCTCTTTTTAACATTTTAAAGGAGGCAAAAGAACATAATATTATATGGAACATTTAATTAGATGGGATGTGCAGTTATGTATTATTCATATTTCATTTCAATTCATTCCACTCTATCGTATATGAGCGGAACATTTTGCAATTATGTACAATTCTAAGAATAAAATATAGTTTAAAATAGATTAAATTATATTAACTGTCATTGAAATTCTATATACACTTATACTTAAAATTTATTTTAAGTTTTTCTCTAAGAAATGTATGATTATAGGAAGTTTTAAGTAAGAATCCAGAAAAACGAAGTGATTTAAACAGTTATCGGAATTCCTACGTTGTAAACAGTTAAATAACTTTTGGCATAACCCTCCTTTTAAAGTTTTTGGGATTATAAAATTAATATTCGGTGATCATTTTTCTTCTTTGAAATAGAATATTTACTTACCGCAAGTATTTTGAGTAATTTTGTTTGCGGATCCAGTTTCACTTCAAATCCGTTGATACGTTTCTATTTTTAACGTTAATCCAAGTTGTTAATTTTAAAATAAGAATTATTCATTTCTATGTTATAAAACTTTTAAGTAATGGTTTCATTTCCTGCGAATTTCAATTTTTGCTTTTCTTAACCGATTTGCATAAGATAAAAATCACACTTCGATAATTTTTTAAGAGAAACTATCGTATATACTGTTTTGAATAAAATAGGGATATATATATATATATATATATATATATATATATATATATATATAT
>JAOUZG010016694.1:1539170-1562328 GCA_026289955.1 Argiope argentata | reverse complement strand
ATATATATATATATATATATATATATATATATATATATATATATATTGTCATTAATTCACTGTTTAAAGGAAAATAGGTGCAAAATTGTTTTTTTAGCAATATTGTTTTTTGTCGCAGGTAAAGAATTTAGTCGCTATAAAACGCCCAAAGTTCACTAAAAGTTGATAGCAGATCCGCAAGAAAATATTTTATCACAAATTAAGCTTCCGGCACTCTGGATAACAAAACGGATATCTTTGATTATTATCAATGAATAATTCAATGATTAGTCGAAGCACTTGCTATGCGATTGATTTTTGTCTTTGTAGATATTTTGGTACACTAAGTGTAGCCTTTCTTTGTGTCTTGGCTACTGAATTTCAACTTCAGACTGGCGAAGACATTTGATGAGAGAGAGGCGGAGACCATGTCGTGGGGGAGGGGAGAGAGAGAGAGGTGTAATATATACGATTATGTTGAAATCTGTAATTTTCTTCTATTATTGATATGCCTTCAGTCACGTGTTATGAAGTTACAATGAAGCGCAGCCAAATCTGACCAATTTTGATTCATGTTTCTTTTTTAACTTATTGAAAGAGACCCGTCTGTATACAATTTTTGCTTTACTCTCACCAACTAGTCAGAGTTAGGCTGTATTTAGGAATAGAAAAAATTTAGAAATCTATATATTTGAGTAGTTCCAAGGGACTTCACTCGCACGTGTAAATACAAATACCATCCATTATTTAACTGTACCCAAATACCCTCCAATATTTATCTGTACAGTTTCTTACGATGTGTCATGACGTCACGTCCGTTTGCCTTCTATTAGATGCACGATGTTTTCCAAATTTAAATTGATGCTACTCATTTGGCATATATCCCGTGAACATGAATTGACTCGATCATATTTTTTGAAAGTATAAAATGTTTAAATACATTGTTTTAATAAATCCTTAGAACATAAACTAATCGATTTTATGTTTTAATGAAAACCGCAACAACTAATTTTAGCTTAAAGTATTGTTTCTCCCCACTTTTTAAATTGGAGATTGAAGAAGAAAAATTGTATCGCTCAAAAATTCACATTTCTGAACGTTGAAAAGTGTTCCGTAAATCGAAATTTTATTGCAGTAGTTATTGAAAACTGGATTCCACCTACACATTTTGTTTCTTTCTCTACTGTTTACTTAGTAGGCTGCAATTCTGATGCAAAGAAATGATAGCGAAAGTGTAACTTGAAATATCGATTAGACTATTAGTTCATCTGGAATATTTTATGATTGATATCGCAAATATTGATTTGGATTTCCTCCTCCTTAGCATGTATCCAGAAGATACTCTGCGTTGGATTACTGCCAGCTGTGACACTCTCACTAATAGAATCTCGATTACAGCTCTACAACTTAACCGATTTTAGTTTACATTGGCAGCAGTTCATTTTATTTTCGATGTTTTTTCTATTGAAAATAGGCACTTAACATCCAAGAGTGATGTTATAACATATCTATTTTCGTAAGAGTTATGTGAGATGTGAATGCCATTTTTAGCTTCTGCGGAATCTGTTGTTGAATCTTTTTGCCAGTATCCATTTAGTTTTTTTTATCGTGTTATTGCAATAATTCGGTAAAAATTTCTTTTTCAAGTTAGTTTGTGGTGAAATACTTCATGATCCTGAACACTCATATATATGAAGCAGTTTTACATTTTCTAAATGTTTAAAATATCTTGCATGCTTTTTTTTTGTCTGGATCACCCAATGCTTGTTTCTGTTGTCTTTTTTTAACAGTTAAATTCAAATTAACTTCTAAATTTAGTTTTGCTTTTAAAATATTGAACTAGAAAGTATGAAACCATCATTAAAAAAAACACCTTCGTATCCTTCCCTATTTGTTCAGGTGGCTATGTGTTTTTTTTCCATGTCCAGTTTGTAAATAAATTAAACATATGAAAATTTCGTTTCAAGGTTAATTTTCTTTTTATTTCATGCTTTCATAGTAATGCGGGAATATGCATTAGGAACTAGTATTCAGTTATGGCAGTATATGCATTGCTTTGCTACATTTTATTTCAAAGCATAACATAAAAATGATCTGTTCTGTTTAGAAAGCCAAAGTCTTATCAAATTTGAAATTTTCATAGTTGAATATAGTTTCACTGTTTTGTATTATAATTACAGTGATATTACATTATATGTAAAATGTAACGTATGGAAATAACTTTTTTTGATTAAGATAGACAATGACGAGTCTGACTCGCGCATCAAATTACTGAATTTTTAATTTTCAATCTGTAATTAAGTTAAAGTATTATATATTTAATTTATAAAGCAAAAATCATTGAAAAACGATTCAGTGTTTCATGTCCTTATATTGTAGGTATTAAAATAATAATAATTCTCCCTAGTAGGTTGTGCCATCTAATTATAAAATTATGTAAATTCCTTGTTCAAGGAGTTAGTTACTACTCCTGTTATATACTGCTTAATAATAATTGTTCACTCTTAAACTTTTATTATATTGTATAATCTTATTCGTATTCTTATTCCTATACCTTCTATATAATCTTATTCGTATACCCTTTATCACCTGGTTATTGTCTCTGAGTAAATTGCTGCTAATGGCCCGTTTCTAAATTATTCGTAATTTAAAAAAAGTAGCGCAAAATATCACTTTCTCTTTATAGAGTGAGTCACTTACTACCTATGTCTAAATTAAATATGACTTTTTAAAATGAATTTTAATTAGAAATTTGATTTCTTGTTTTTTAAATTGTTATAAATGGTAGTGTGCTCAGTGACTACCGAAGTTGACAGTACGTAAAAAGTTTCAAATGACTGAACCACTGGTGGTGTATTATGTATTTTTACGCATTTTTGGTCATTAGAAGGAACTTAATGGAAATAAACAATTTTCATTTTATAAACAAAATTTTTATATTACAAAGGAAATCCCGTTTTTCTGGCGTTTAAAAACTAAATTTTATTCTAATGTATCATATATTCAAAGATTATTTAATTGAGTAACGACGTGTAGCTTTTCTTCGTTAACTTCAGTTGGTATTCCTTTTAGTATTTCATGAGAATCTGTGGTATACAATTTTTCCAGTTTCATCATTTAATTGTCGGCAGAATCATATTGTGTGGGAAGGGATGGAAATTTTTTCCTTCCAAACTAAACTTTTCGAGTTTGTTCTAAATGCTTTTCGTGCAATAAGTAGATGATTAAGACATGGCCTGAGAACCCAGCCAGCGTTACCTTTTGTAAAATGGCGTTCTCATAAATAAATAAAATAATGTAAAATCCATCTTAGTTACTTTCCTTTTAAGAAATTTGTTTATTTTGAGTTACTGCATCCCTCCTAGCGAGGCTGCCTTTGTCATTATTTACAGTTTGAACCTTGCCTCATTCGTTTTTGCTCGCTTTTCTGGTGTCTCTACTAGGTGTTCGGTTCTCACGCTTTCTAAATCAAGCTCACGGAATCGAGCTACCTGCTTTTCTCTTTCGACAGTCTACTTTTTTTCTCCACTTTTCCAAAGGAATTTCTCTTTCCTGTTCGCTGTCAAAAGAAAATAAGCTTTCACCCTTCTGTTAAAGTAACACAGTTCGACATTCACACGCGTTACTTTGACATGTAGTACTTTATTTTATGTTCTTTTCTTGTATACTGATGTGTTCTATGCAATATTTATACTTTTTTAAATGCGTCCTAGATAAAGTGTATGCTAGTTTTCTTTTAAAATAAATCTTTCTTGGTTAGATCTTTTGTAACCTCAAAAGTACAGAAAAAATAAAACCACTTAAACAAGAATAAATTCTTTTAGAAGAGGAGCTGGGCCTTCTCCTGATATTTTGTTAAGTTTTGCTTAATCAGTTTTGCTAATTTTGTACTTCATTTCTTGTTTTTTTCCTATACGTTAAAGGGATGTGCAGTCTAAAATAAACGCATATTTCTAAATACTCTCAATATTTAGTTTAGAATTGCTTGTTGAAGATTTTTCATTCATAACCTCTGTTTGACCGGAAAAAGAGATTTTGGAAATCCATTTGCATTTATCCAAAGGGAAATAAAGTTATTTCAAAGCGGAATAATTCACAATTAAAAAAAATTTAATTTAGCACAATTTTGTAAAGTTTAGTGAAAAATTACATGCACATGCGGGTTTTTCTTTTTATTTTAGTATCACTAATGGTTTATGATTCAATACGTATATATTAATATACAGTTTTACAAAATTCTTATTAATTACAAATTTTATCATATTATACATACTTTACTAACAATACTTCTGAAATAAAGTGTAAAAAGTTTGCTTTTAATAAGGCAGTTGCTTAACTTCTATTCTCTTTTTAGGCCAGGAATAGTTTTATCGATCCTCTACAGTAAATAAATAAATAAAATTCTTTAAATATCAATAAATATTTAAAATTGTATCCATGAGTACATAGAGGTTTAATTTTTACAATGTAATTAATTTAAATAAAATTTTATTAGTAAAAGGTTTCTTGACTAGTTTTGCTAATTTTTAACGGGTATTTCTTTTTATTTCGATAATTTTTTTTGTGTAAATATGTATAACATGTATATATTTTGAATGCTCCTGTAATGAAGTGTGTTGGAGTTAGTTGCTTTAATATCATTAATTTAAAGATAGCCTGAATTTTCTCCTATTTTCCTACTTTGTAGCCATTAAAGATTTCGCTATCTCCTTTTTGTCAATTAAAGAAATAAACCAATGAAAAAAATATATTAATTCATGAGTGAAAAATACTTTAATGCAATGTATTTTGATTAATTTTAATTAAACTTTTAGAGTTTAAATATTCCTCTGAAATTTATGTGCTGAAGTTGTCAAGACCTGAAAAGGATTTTACGTGATCTTAATTCAGGGACCGCTATCCACCGTATTATAAAGCCCTGTTCTGGAAGATATTTGTACTCTGTTTGCTAGATTGAAAGCATTTGCTGAATTTGTATGTAGAGGGGGGAGGGGAATTTGCTGTTGATGTTTTCTTTTACTGATTAAACATTCTACAATCAAAATTTGATAGCCAGATAATTTTGATTTTATCGGCGCGCGCTAGTCACACGACAAAGTGTGATTTATAAGATTGTTTTAAGTTGCCATGCATTTTGTTAGTTTTATGCTTGTTATTAAAAAAATAAAAAGGTTGTAATTGGAGCAATTACTTTTGTTCCGTAACTCAATTAGATATTTTTCTCTCCTTTCCGAAGACTTTTTTAAACGTTAACATATTTTTATCATTTATATTTCAGTAAAATTTATTTCACTATTGATCGTTTTTAATAAATTCTCCAATATTATGTATAAATCATTCGAAAGGAAAAGGTAAAAATTGAATTATTTTAATTTTATTCGAAAAAATGTGATATTTGTTTATAAAAGGAACTTAAATTTTTATTTATTAATCAAAATAATTGTTTCACATTTCACATTTACTGCCTGATCTTATCTTTCATTGTATTTTTGGATCTTTTATCATTTTTTCTTTTTCCAATCTGTGTTAAAAATTCCCAACTTGAGTCCCGATATGTACATTATGTAAACTTCTGTACATTTTGATATTTTATGAATATTTTTTAATATTGAATCTAAAACAGAAATTAATAATTCAGATATATTTGTCTAGTTCGTATTTTTAAAGAAAAAAAAAGTAATTCGTATGAGAAAATCCTATTAAAAATTAGAAAGTTAATACCTCTTATATTCTATTCTTCTTTTTTTAATGGTTGCCTTTTTGGTGGTTTCTTATGTATGTGATTTCTTTTTTTATTTTGTATACAATCATGACTAAATATGTCAAAAAAAATTGATGTATGAGAACTGTCAAGGCTTATGATGAGTATTTTATGTTTTAAAACTATTAATTTCAGGCTATTTTTAGAATGTATTTGAATACTCATTAATTATGTATTTTAAGCTTTGTGTGATGCATGTTTTGTAAATATTTCTAAATTTTGTCTAGCCTTTATATCTAAATGTGTCCATTCTTCTTCTTATTTTTTTTTTGTAGTTACGTGAATTTAGCCATTCTTTAGTGTGTGAATCCTTAATTTTTTTAAAAAAATTGATAATTGTGTGTGTACTGTGTATTTGTTTTAATAACATATTTTAACTTGTTGAAAACATTTGACGAAAACGGAGAAATGACTCAGAAATTGTCGTTTGGCATTTTTTTTAAAAAAATGTACATAAATTTCAAGACTTTCCAAAAAAAATTTTCCCATTGAAGAAATTTATATTTGTTCAGAGCATAATAACAACATATGTATTGTTTTGCAAAATTAATGAATTTCTATTCACCATGCCATTTAATCTGCTTTACTCACAATATTCGAAAGTGTAAGACTAATTAACTTAATTCCTTCATTTAATTATTTTAAAACTCCTTTTTTTAAAATGCCTTTAAGTTAGAATTGACTATACATTCAAAAATAATTATCTAAAAATAACATTTAAGTAATAATATTCATTATGCTATATTTTGCTTTTTAACAAAACTGTATTTGCTAATTTTTCTTAAACTATTTTGGTTTTCAAATTATTAGATTGTTGCCTAGGTCAAAGAAAGGCAAAATTGCAACCAACAACAATTTAGGATAAATTTTTCCCTTCATGTTTCTCTGTCGATATGCAATATTAGTTTATGCAGTACTATTATATTTGTTTGAAAATTCAATTTGCTCAAAGATTATAGTCTAAATAATTTAAAAATATATTAAAAATACAAAAATAACATGATTTATACTTCTCAAAACTGAGCTCAGAAAAGTGATGGCTTTTGTTCATAATGACTTTCGTTTCATAGTCTGCAACTTTTTTGAAGTTATTCTGTTGCCTCAAATGATAGAAAAAATAATGCATTCTAAATTTTGTCCTTAAAAAAAAAAAGGCTTTTTAGCCAACTTTTATTTTTAGTGAATTAATATAGGTGTTTCATTTGCTTTGAAATTTGAATTATTTTATGAGATTTATTGACGAAACAGCTGTTGACGGCTTTATTTATGGATTACTGGCGGTTTTTATAAAATATTTTAAAATTTGCTACTCGGTATTATCTTACTGAAATGTAGGAGCCGAAAGTGTTAGTCATCTTTAAATTCAGATACGCCTTTATCTGCACTAATCGCTACTACTTTTTGCTTTTTATCTCATCTAACAAAAATTCGAGATAAGTAGATTCTTAAAATGGTTTCCAGTATAAATTTAATGAACAAAACTGAGCCATTTCGCGTGTTTCGATATTTGTTATCGGCAAATGTGTGATATCTTTTTCAGATGCCGAAAGCTTTCAAACAAAGGTTAGTTTGTTTTTCTATTTTTTATGTGTGATTCGTCTCGTTTGTGAAATTTATTGTTAAAAATTAAAAATAGGCAATAATTTAGTTCGCTAATTCAGTGGAATTAATGCTTGTTATTTAATTTTTGCTAAGCCATTTGTAAGTTGCATAGAATGAATTTAAAGTTGGCTATGTAATGCTGAAAATTGGCTATGTTATACCATAAGAAAGGCTAGGAAGAAAATAGCAAAGTAGGCGGTATTTACTTGTTTGAACATTTTGAGGTAAAAATTTGGCAAAAGACTAATAACTTTGTTTATGAAATTCCTCGAATACATCTGTTTCTGTTGTGTTGAAACAGATAAATAGATCTCCAGGTCAGTGAATATAATAATAGACGTTTATGCAATATTTTTTTTCTAGTGGAGACTATGAATAGACGAAAGAAAACATCTGCGGAACCAATAAAAACATGCAACGTCTGATTCAGATTTGACTAAGTATCGCTTGCGAATTGAAAAAAAAAGTTGCCAGTAGGAAACCCAATAGTTTGCAACGAGAGAGGTTAGATGAAAGTTAGTCACCCTGCATTATCTCAATTAAAAAAACGAAAGGAAAAAATAATTTATAGAAATAAATGAGATTATAAAAGAACATTAAAAATGAGCAATGCTGTAAGTCATTACTTAAAGGATGTGAAGGGAATGTTTAAAGGATTTTTGTGTTGCTGATTTTTGAAAGCAGAAATGTAGCTTTTTGGTGTAGGATTTTTGTGTTGCTGATTTTTGAAAGCAGAAATGTAGCTTTTTGGTGTAGGATTTTTGTGTTGCTGATTTTTGAACGCAGAAATGTAGCTTTTTGGTGTAGGATTTTTGTGTTGCTGATTTTTGAAAGCAGAAATGTAGCTTCTTGGTGTAGGATCTTTTTTGTTTATTTTTTTCTCCTTTCTGTTTAAAATGTTTTAAAAAATGGAGTTGAATAATATCTCATCAGTTAATGAAGTATAAACAAATAAATAAAATAAATTTGTGTGAAAAATTATAAATTTTTTTAAACCTATACCGTTACTTTATCGAAATGGAAACACGAGAGAGGGGGAAAAAATAGCCGAAATATTCGTCCTCGAGATTTTGATCAATTTCTTTGAATCTAGTGGGATATCAGTTTAGTTTGAAATTGCGTTTGAAATTCTGTCTTTGATCACGATGAATCGAATGTAAAGAATTAGACTAACGGAATTGTGTATGTTGACTTTGACTGATTTTTTTTTTAAGTTTGTCAAATTTTGAATTGAATTCTTTTGTCCATTGACTGACCTATGGTCCCCTCGTCCTTATGCAAATGCATACGATAACTCAAAATTCAACCAATTAGAATGATGAAATTTGGCCAGTTTTATCACTGGAAGAATAAATCTTAATCAAATTTTGGGCGAAATTCGTCAAAGTATTGCCTGATTGTTGATTTGTCTGTATGTGAATATAATATATGGAAAAACGCAACAAGATCTTTATTTGTGATCTCTACTCTAAAGTTGTAGATGTGTATGAAATTTTAGACTTAACCAGTCTATGAGAAAAATTCCCAAAGGAATATTCGATTTCTTTCTATTCTGCGAAAATAATGTAAAAGGTGCCGCCTTATTGTTATTTTTTCAGCTTATTGGTGTTGACTGATCTGATTCATTTGCAGATAAAAAAAGGCTTTCACTTTAACTGAAATTCCTGTCTGCGCCTTTATTTGAGACAGATATATTGGTTAAAGAGGCTTTATATTAAAATGTGATGTTTTTATTTGTTATTAAAGTACTTAAAAAATCTTGCTTTCGCGTTATTTCATCATATCTTTCTCTTTTTTTAGCACAGAGAGTTTAATTCCTAAGATTTTAGTCTGAAGGCTTGTATTAATTTGGCTTTTTTTAAAAATGTATGAAACATTTTTTGATTACTAATTATTTAATAAGCCTCTATTAAAATATAAATTTTCAAATTAATTCGTGGACAATATCTACCGAGTTCGGTTTTTTCAACTATTTTTAAACAAGGGGGAGGGGGCAGCTTGTTTATTGCAGTAATTTTTTTTGCAGATTTATTTATTTATTTATGTTTTGTAAGCATTTTTCCTGGTCTTATACTTTTTAGCGTTTCAAATATAAAATTGTCCATTTATGGAAAGCTTATATGATTTAGAATTAACTACGACACAAAACTATATTTGTAAAATATGTTTTTTTTAACCTTGAAGAGAACACAAGGAAGAACATTGGACCCTGTTTTGTTGTGTTGCAAAAGCTCTCATCCTAAAGTTATTAAAATATAATTTTTTGAGATTTTAAAATCGACACCAATGTTTTTTTTAAAAAAGGGAACCGATCTGTAATATAAAAAAGATGATTTAGAGTATTGCTGTTAATAACCCCCCTCTCCCTTCCCCTTTTCACTAGTTTTGTTTTTCTTAGTGAACAGATTCCATTTTTTTCTCTACTTTTATCTTTTTAATAGAATAATGTATGTGACTTTATGCAATCGATAACTGCTTCAATGTTCTGTTCATTCATCCGTATTGGAAATATGGATAAAAAAATTACTCGAGTGTTTCGAGGAAAATATCATTCCATTTATATCATGATTGGAAGGAAGAGTTTTAAAGCTGCCTCCATCATTTCCTCTTCGATTTTATCCCCACGTTGCTGACAAATTAGACATATCCAAGATAAGAAAAACATTGAGTTTTAAAAATTAATTGGGATTGTAACTCCACTGTTTCTTAGAAAGGTAGGGAGGGAAAATATCATCTTTCAGGTTAAACTATTAATCAAAAAAGGTTTCATTTTCTGTGTTCTTTCTAAAAAGTAAAACATAAATTCTCCAGAACTAAAAAAAAGCAAGGAAAAATATGTCCCAACTTATTAAATGCTTGAGTATTTAATGAAAATAATTAACATTTAAATCCATTTCGTTAAAACTTCAGCGTATATTTACAATTTTTGAAATTTAATTTTAGTTCAATTAAAATCTATGAAGGAATGGAAGAATTATGTTTTCTAACTTTAAAATTTGTGCATTTAATGGTCAAAATAAATTGGCTTGAGGAGTTTTGCTTCATAGTAAGCGCGATTGATTAAAAAAATATGTTGTATTTATATAGATTGAAGTATTTTTTTATTAAAATAATTCTTATCATTCATTGCCTAATGGCTGATAGGAAATGTCGAGAAACACAGTTTAAAAAGGGATTTTTTTTAAACGATTGATTATGAAAGTCTCTGAATCCTGTCCCCCCCCCAAAAAAAAATCATTGACTTTTGTAATATTATTTTAATCCCCCCCCCCCTGAATTACCAAAAAAAAAATTAGATAAATAACAAACGAATTTATATGAACTATATTGAGTTGTATTTTCGGTCATAGTCATGTAGTTGCCTTTTTTCTTCCATCTTCATAATTAAAATTAATATTCATTTATAAGTATAGATATGGCATGCGCTTATTTCCTAATTAATTTTTTTTAAATTTTACTGTAAGATAGTTATATTTATTCGATAACTAATTATTTAGAAATTAGATGTTTTTTTAATTAAATAGTTTTGCGACGAAGGAATTATATATATAAATTTCTTGTGAGAACTCTTCACTATATAATATAAGGTAAAAGCTTTCTAATTTGAATGAAATATTTCATTTTGAAAATCGTCTGAGTAATTCTTCGTTTTTCTTTGTTTTATATTTGTTTGGTAAACCAAAGTGTTTTGTGTTTTTAATGAAATGCTGTACGCGTATTGTTTGCACTTTGAAAGTAGGGCGATATGTTTTGTTATCCGTAGAAGATTTTTTTTTTTTCGACTTTTATTGAGGTTAAAAGTTGCTCTGTTAGAAAAGGAGGTTAGGGGGAAAAAAGTACCAAATGTAGGAGTACGTGATGTAAAGGTACCATTAGATTTTTTTGAAAAATATATTATTATTTAAATCAAAATTATTGTCTAGAGCTCAAATATATACATTTTTTTGCATTTTTCTTGAAGTTTTATGTATGGAATAAATAATTATTACATTGAAATTGCGCACTTTACTCATCCTTGAAGATTCATTGATATTCTGCACTAATTCTGACAAACTATTAAGAAAATAAATTCTCATCCAAGGTTCAACATCTTTTTTTCTCCAGTGATTAAAATTTGGAATTTTTCGGGTGAAAACTAAACCTTCTTCATCTAATTTTTATTGATAATCGTGTGATTATCCATAAATTGAGAATTATAATATAATTTTACTTTTACTTTTTTTTATTTGAATATTTTAAGGTTCAAATTTGTATGAGAAGGGCATTTTTTGCTTTACTACAGAAAATGACAACTCGTAGCTGAGTATTCCGCTGCTTATCATTAAAAATAAATTAAATGCAATAAAAAGTCAATTAAGAAAAATCATTTATCATAATTTATTAATGTTAGTAAATGTTATATTACCTTCAGTAATAAAATAAAATAAAGTTTATTTTATACTAGTCACGTTTAAAGAAAAAGAGACGGTAAATTTTGAACTGAATTAGAAAGCATCGCATAATAAAAAAGTTATTTTGTTTTAAATAAGTTGCACATATGAGGTTTGAAAATGATTAAGGGGTTTAAATGCTTGAAATTTAGGTAAAGAAATTGATCGTTTTCACTTAAAAAGGATTCAAAAATTGCGTTCAATCAAAGACAGAATTATACGAATAAATAATAATACTTGCATTGCTTTCAGAAGAAACTTTTTTACCAGTCCTTTCCTTTACTATGGCCAACCAGATGGCAATGGCAACACATCTGGTTACTGCTCTTGAGTTTGAAAACAGTAATTTAGTCATTAGTAAAAATTTATTTAGAAAACGAAAAATAATGTGAAACTTTTAAATATCTCAAATACTCTGTGGATTTTTTAATAGGTTGGGGAAAAATATTCAAATAATAAAGTATGTCATTTAGTTGACCATTAAATTAATTTTCTTTGGAAATGGTGGCTTCTAACAAAGTTGGTTTGAAGATTTATTAGTGATTTGGTTCACTATGAGAAAATATACTTCATCATTGTTAGTCATGTGTTATAATTTTTACCTGTCAGAATCAATATATCTTTTCTTGCAGAATTGTAGGTTATTTCCTTTGATTAAATGGGAAAATGATTTGGAGGAAGATTTTTAGAAAATTTTAATTAATTGGTTTTACTGAAGATCATCAAAATCAGTTTAAGAGAAGATTCTAAAGAAATGGAGGCATTTTGGCCTCCTTCAATAAGTTGTTGCTTTAGATTGAACTGTTATTTTGAACTTCTAATGTGGCTTTTTATCCTTCCATATAAATTTAGATTTTTTTAAATCTTTTTTACCAGGCATATTTTTTTCTTTCGAAATTGTATCAGTTTATTGAATTAGATGGCAAAGTGGTTAAAATATGTTGCACCTTTCTTCTTTTCGTAATAAACTCTTGAAAATATCTTTGAATCACCCTGAAAACGCGCAATAATGAGTCGAATGTTTCATTACTAAATTTAGCAAAAGCCGCTTCCTTTTTTAATTGTATCTGAAGTTGGATTTAATTTGTAACAGAGTTGTTGAATAGTTATTCGAGAATTCTTTGCTGAAATCTTCAACTTTCTTTTTAATAAATCAGACAATTTGCTGATATTTTGTTTTCTTTAAATTTTTTTCTCTCGTAATCTAAATGCCAATTAATTCTTACAGCGACTACTTTATGTTAAATAATATTAATTCTTCTTGCCGAATTTTTAATTTTAAAGATGGATATTTTTGCAAACGTTATTTTTTAAAAATTTATTTGTTTTAATAGGCAGTACGTTCTGCCAATGATAATTAGGTCTCCGAATTATTCAGAATAAGAGAGGGAGAAAAAAGATGTTGATTTTATTTGGGTAATATTTCCGTGCATTTGTTAAAAAATATATGTTTCAAAATATTAATTAGTTTTTATGATGTGGAATATCTGATGTATTCCTTTTTATTTTAGCTCTGATGAAGAGGGAGGTCAAGGGCCCAAATACACTAGAATGGATGAAGACAGCATGCAGGACAAAGAAAGATTTGCGAGGTAAGCAACTAACTCCTTTTTAATCGATTTTCGTGCTGTCTTATTGTGGATTCACACTTAATTTTATTTGTATTTTATTTACTGGATTTATCATATATTTGCGGTAATTTTAGATGAGTATAATTTTCGTTTTTATTACAAAATTATATCTAATATCTTATTAATATTTCTGTTTGAAAAGTTTGGATCAGTGGTATTCGAAGGTTTTGATGTAAAACGATATTTTTAGGTTTCCCTAAATATTTAACTGAATCAGAATGAAGTGTGAATTGCATCGTCAATCATGCTATTTCCATAATTGTTCAAGTTCGTGTCTTAATCCCTTTATATATTATTTTCATTGGTATTGCTTAAGCTTCGAATGTGTCAATAGTGTCGCTTGCGTTGAATTAATTTTACTTGCACTTTAATAAATGCAAAGTGTTACAAAAGTTGTACGAAAGTTACTTTGAAATCGTATTTTATATTTGTATTACTGTATAAATTAACGAAATATGGGAAATCAGTGAAATTTGCTTTGTTTTAGAAACTTTTAAATTCTCTTAAATTGTGTGTCTCAACTATTGTGAATGTCATGTAGACTGATTACTTTTGTGAGATTCGAAATATTTTCAATTCACTTTCATCTCTCACGTTTCATAGTATATGTAAGTATTATTAAGAAAATCATTTAGATTTCAAGCGTTTCATTAAAAATTACTTATTGTTTTAATTGAATTCCTTTTTTTTTAAAAAAAATTATCATTAGTTTAATTCTTCATTTTTCTTTCTATCTATTTTCCAATTTCAGAGTTGATAATAATAATAATAATAATAAAATTTTTTAGTGAAGGCAGGTTGCAATGCAACAATTTTCTTATGTAATATTATCTTCTGTTAATATGTGAATATTATCTTATCGCAAAATCATCTCCCAGAGTATTATTAATTAACCATTGCATTAACGAATTTGCATATTTTTTCCGATCTTTTTAATACAGCCGATCGAATGATTTTTTAAACATTTTTATATGGAGTTGAAAAATAATGCTTATTATTACTTGAAATTTACAAAGACTTCAGTTACGCTCTAAGTAAATTCTGCTGGAGTAAAGATATATATTAATTAAGGCATATGAAATAAAATAAAAGAATGTATCTAAATTGTGAGTAGATATTTAAATTGAAAAAGACGAAAGAAAAATTAGCAAACTTGATTTAATAGCCACTGCTCGTTATTTATCATCATTTTCTTTTTGTGTCACGCTTCTCTTATCAATAGCTTTCATCATAATGCTCTCAACAACCTTGGATAACAAGGTAATGATATGCGTTAATCATCCATATCGAAAAAAAATGTGCCATATTTCTGTCAAAAACTAGAAAATGGAAATTTTAAATAGTCATTGCGATTGTTTATTTGATCGATTAATATTATTTTTCAAAATCTAAGATATCAACTTTATTAACCTCATATTTTTAAAGTAATGTAAACATTCAGTTTTGAAATGCTTAGATAATAGATAGGTTATTTTGAATACTTATTAAAAGATAACTTTATTACTAATTGTTTGACTTTACTCTTGGGCGTTGATGGCAGTCCAGAATTAAGATAACATAATTAAGAATAGTTTATTACTTAATTCTTTCAAGACATTATATAGGTTTGTTTTGCAATATTGGTAGGGAATAGGTTCATTGTAATTAGTGAAAATGAAATGTGTGAAAGATACGCAATAGTTTTATCTAAGCTTTTTAAAATACAAATTTGTTAAGCGAAAAGAGTTTTCCGATTTGTATTAGATAAAATAGAGCTTACTTTGCTTATTAAACTGATTGTTTAGAAAGCCCTTAGATAAAATGGCATTCTACTTATATTATTTTCTTTTCTAGAAACTCATATGATATATATGCACTTTGCAGAAAATTCATTGTTCTTTTTAATTAGTTACAGCTTATTGCATTATGAAAACAGTTGGAAGGTTTTGTGTAAGATTATTTATTTAAGACGGCAATAAATCAAAGAAAAATTACTTTTATTAATTGGATAAGGAATTATTTATGGTTTACTATTTCGGATAGAATGTTACATATTGTTGAAAACTATTTGCCTGTTTTCGATTTTGTTTCTAAAACTTTTGACTAATAGAAGCTGCCTCCCTCCCGAATTTTCAATAGTATGAATCAGTTAAATTCAGTTTTGTAATTTGATGTTGTGTTCCTTTTTTTTTTTTTTTTGAAGCGATAATATTGCAGAAAGAAAATTAGTTTGATTTTTATATCATTTCATTACTAAAAAAAGGAAAAACATACAGGTGAAATATACATAATGTATGCTTTTCTATAGCTGTTTAATGAACGGAGACACTTCTTACTTTGAAGATATATATTTTAGCTAATAAAGATTTTTGAAAAAAAATTATTAAATCGAAAAAGCGCATCAGTGAATGAATTTTAATTTCTACCTTTTTGGCACATCTCCTATAATATATATATATGACTAACGGTTCGTGCTTTCCTCATAGCATTTAGAATGATTAGTTGTTATCAAAAATTAAACTGCCCTGCTTTTCTTCTGTATTTTTATCCTTTATTCTGTATTCCATCTTCGTAACATTATTTTAATTTATGCCACACTGTATATCCCACACATACCGATTTTACTCTTTCAAAAACTTTCTTTGATAATTTTTTTTCACTGTATTACATTGTAATTAAATTAATAATTGTGTTTATATTAGCTTGCGTTTCTTAAGCAGTTATCTTGTGGCTTTGAATTATTATGGGTTCTTTTTGTATCTCATTACACTTGACCATTGACTTAGAGCATCATTACTCTTGACCGTTAGTACTTATTTTTTGAAGCTATTAGTATTTTTCTTTCCTTATCCTTTCTTCCCTTTTTTTTTATTGTTGAACCATAATGCCCGCACGAATTTTCAGCACAGATGGTTGGAGTAACAGCTTTCAATTATGAATTGTGTAAAATAATTCCTTCTTTCCTTTTGTTGTAGTGAAGGAAAAAAAATGTAAACATATTTACGAAATATTCCAAAGAAGGATAAAGTGAGAAAAAGATTTTTAAAACAAACCAGTTCTCTCATTATTTGATGTCAATTTCGTATCCAAGAAATTTTTAATTTAGTTTGCATGTTTCTAAACTGCTGTAGTTTTTTATTAAGTTTTTGTACAGGCGTGACTCGTAGTGACTTACTAAGAAAATACATTGTCTATCTACTTAAAATAATGTTACAAACTTATGTAAAACTGAAAAAGAAAAGAAAAAAAAACTTTGTTATGAAATAACGCTTTTTATACATATTCCTTTCGTGGTGCGTATTTTATGATGTATATGTGACCTCATGTATGATTTCTTTTGTTTCAGCTCTTCTTGTGTTTTAATAAAGGAGCAAAACAGAAAAATAAATCATTAACTTGATAACTGATATGAAATAATTTTTCATATCTTTATTTGTGAAAGGTGCATGAAATGTTTCAATACATTTTGGAACTCTCAATTATTTTCCCTTCTAATATTGATTAATCTTACCTACTATCATGAAATTCTGCATAGAGTTGGGATCTTGAAATTAAATTAAAACCCTGGTTGTAAGAATTGAGCTAGAAGGTTGTAAGAATTGAGCTAGGCCGATGAGAAAATTGGAGGGGAAATAAGAAATCGTGTCATAATGAATAACTTAAACGAATGAAAGCAAAAGAAAGTTTTTTAAAATGATATTTTCATTTTCTTACTTTTTGTTTTAATAAGTATTCTGTTATTTTTTAAAAGCAAAGTGTAACACGTGATTCAATTCCCCACTCCCCGCCATTACTATATCAAATTTAGAGGGGGGAGGATTGACTAAAAAGTATTACAAATGATTATGTAAGAAACTTATTTTGGAGAATAATAAGATTTTAAATTGTGTTTTTTTTCTCGAAAAATAAAGCTTGAAAGTGAAGGATTTTTAGTTCGTGAAGAAAGGAAGGTAAACAATTTTCGTTTTAAGTAATATTTAATAAGTTTTGCTAAATCTTCTTGAGAATTAAATTTTATGCTGAAAAATAATGCTGTGTCTCTTCTTTAGCTGCCAACTATCAAAACAAAAATTTAATCAAAAACGAGATGGTTCTCTTGCTTGTTACTTCATTGTATAGAATTTCATTGAAAATCTTTTGATGAAGCTTTTAGGGAAAACAATTCTTCTTGTGTACCTTTTTCTTATATATTTCATTAATACACTGTTATTATCATGCCATAATTTTAATTTTACGTGAAAATAACAATGACTGACCATATGACGCATGATAATGACAGTGCATTCATGACAAGCAAAAGAGCTCTGGAGCTCACTGTTGTTCTGAAAAGTTGAGTTTAATCAATCATCGGTACGAATTCGAACTCCTGTTTTAGTGGGGACTATCACCTATGTAGCGCATTATTGTGAGCATCTCTTAGGTGTTGCGACTGCATATGGGAAGTGCATTTTGTATGATTTTTTTTTCCTTCACTTCTTTCGTAATTAATCTCGGAAAAGGTTCGCGTGCCCGTATGAAAATCTCATTATCGACTTTTTTTGTGCGCTGAAGAGCTCTTATTCAGAGATTGGTGTTTTAAGTGCGGCTCCGAAACAGCTAATGGGGAACTGGGGGCAATTACAGAGTTCGCCTACTTAGGAATTAGTAGGGAGGGGGGGGGCTTAGAAGCGATTAGCTGCATGCAATGGCACCATCAAGGGGACCCTAAAATCAATTCTTACCCGTTTTCAAATAAACTGACTACCAATTAAATTTTTTCCCGTGCTTTTTTTAAATACGGCAATTCTTCTTAAGGATTGGGGGCGCGAGTGTATTTTGCATATAGTCAATGGGTTTTGTCATTAGCACTATAAAAATTCATTGCTCTCGTTCTGTGTCGAAAATAGGGTTTGTGAATTATTTTATTAATGGTTAGTTGTATTAGAGAGTATTTATATTAAGAATGATTTTCCTAATTAGTCTAATAATTTTTTTGTGCCTGTTAGATTTTGAAGTTATTTGCTCTCCCGAACATAAATAAAAGTGTCTCAAACTATTATATTAAAAATTATATTCTGTAATGATAATGGTAATAACTCTTGCAGTCACTTTCGGGAACGACATTTTACAAGTCTTCGATGGTGGGATCAGTATGAGTTTTGAAGCTTTTCTGTCCTGAAGATGAGTTATAGTTCAACTTTCTAAAAAAATTGCTTAAGAAATATAAAGCGGTAATCGTATTTTCTGATATTCATTCGTTTAAATGGAAGCTTTATATGATTTAGATATTACTGAATTTATTATTTCTAACATTGGAATTTTTACTGCACTACCCAGAAGTGAAAAAGCTGATATTTGCATAGTTTGTTTTGCCTTCTACGCCATTTTCTGTTATTAGAGGAGAATTTGGAAGAATAGGACTGCTTCATTTATAATGAATTAAAGGATAAAGTTGGACATCAGACATACACGATTTCATCGTTTACTAATTTTGCACTACATTATACTTTTAAAATAAAACAAAAATCAGAAGAAGGGAATTTCAAAAATAAACCAAGTAGCCTGATTTGATTTCAATAATACATAATTATAAATTTAAAGAACATAATTATAATATCACTTTTGATAGCAAAAAAAAAAAAAAAAATTGACAAGGTTGTAGACAAGTTCACAAAAAAAATAACTTTTTAATTTAAAACAAAAACATTTAATTCTTAGTGTGATGTCCTTTGACTGGCATAACATATTCTAACCTCTAATTCCTCGAAAAGGCTAACTTTTCAAGGAAATTCATTGGTACACTGTCCTTTATATTCTGAAGAGTACTTTTTTGTTTATGCTTATTTTTTACTTCCTTCTCTCACAATTCTTTGTCCATAAACATCTACAGATCTCTATAAAATTAAGTCAGGACCTTGTAGAAGATGGTGCTAAACATTTTTACGTTCTCTGCTATACATACTGTTGCACTTTCTATATCATTTTACATGAAATTTTTTCTGCTTAAAATTATGTTGACCACTTAATTTCATTTAAGAGAAATTCTACTGTAAATATAATTAAGTAATAAGCAATTTAATGAATATAATATTGGATTTAAAATTGCTTCGATTTGAGGCTTGATGGAGTCTGTTTTAATATGCCAAATTCTAATTGAGTGTTGTGGAGGAAATAGCGAATATAGGTTAGCGATCCAGCTGTCGATCGCACGCTTTTGCTACATCAGCATTCTAAAGACGGATCGTTTAACTTATTATTATTAACAATAATCCTTTTTCCCCTGTAGGAAATTCCTTTCTGTTTAGTGGAATTTAGGTCAGTTTTTCTATTACTATTTTAGTAAAACTGATGACACATGTTAAATTCACTTTTATTTATGATTAAATTTTATTTTATTTGTTTCTGCTGGAGGAAGCAGAGGATAATTGATCATATATAGATCTGAAGAAGATTCTAAAAGAAGATAACTTGTAGGAATCTCGTATTCTTCCGCATCAAGTTATTTTTAATAATTTTTTTTTTCATTTACTTTCTAATTACGGTATAGTTTCGATCTTGAAAAGTGAATTGAAGAAATGCTCAACAAATATATCATCCAGTTGAAGTAAATACATTAATATGTAATATATTTGCTAATCAAAATATACCCAAATTTTAGAAAGCCTATCCGAAATAAGAAATAATTTTACATTCTATCTTGCATTCTTTCACGGAGTAAATAAAATAAATTATACTTTTTTGGCAAAATGTTGAAATTTTTCTAAAAAAGCTTTTACAAATCTGTATATATATAAAAGGAAAAAGCAGGACTCCTCTCCCTTTTCACTGGAAGGGGTTTTAAAAATAGCCAGTGCTGAACTGTTTGTTGCTGAATTTTAGGGGTTGCTTTTTGAATTTCACATTCTATATTCATTCAATAGCACTTAGCTAAATCGAAAATTTGGTTTGGAGCTTATATAAAATGTCAAGATGAAACCGATATATCATAAATCGCATTCATTGCATGTGGTTGATAGTATATGCATTTGTATCAGGAATGTCACCCCCTCCCCCTCTTCCATCAGATTTTCGACGGGAAAATTTCTTCAGAATGGAACTTAACTTCATTGCCTTGTATTTACTCTTAAGTAAATACCAATTTCCAGAAGGTGAAAATGCATTTAACATGATTAATATGGCAAAAGAGCAAAATAGTAGATTACCATTGTTTAGGATAGGAATGATTTACAAACCATACTTGGTTTTGATTTTTGGGTAAACGTGCGTGTCTGTAAAACAGGATACAAAAAAATTAAATGAAATAATTTTTAATATACTAAAACGACATTTTTATTTTAATTGTTTTTTTTTTTGCCTTTGAATTTATTATTTATTATAAATAAGAGGAAATCTTGATATCAAATTTACTGCCGGGACCATCACATGTATGGAATCAAATTATATCAAGTAATTGATGTGAAGTTCTCTGGATATTAAAATTGTGTAGTGCATAATTAAGCGAAAATTTAGAACTCTTAAGCACATCAGAAAATGAATGAAAAAAGGATTTTACATTTCCATTTTTATCAAAGTGGATTCAGTAAATCTAAATAAAAACTTAAAGCAAAAATTAAATATAAAATATTGAAAAAACTATTAATTATGTGAAAACGATATGAAATTTTTGTTGACTTTTAGCTACTAAAACTGAAAGGAAACATTTTTCTGAGGAAAGACATATGACATTCAGTTAAATCCCTCGTTGCAAAACTCATTTTTGCTATCATTATTTTTCTGTTTACATATATGCATCAGCAATCTTTTTCTTACACGAATTTCATTAAATGTTAATTTTGAAGTTGAACTGTCTGGTTTAAATTGCAAACTATTAGTTACAAATGCACTATTGAAATTTAATCAGAAAATGAAATTTAAGATTACTTGCACTGCTTAAGAGAGCTAGGATGTTCTCAACAATTTTCATTGCCGAAATTTCAATTGTTTTATTTACTATTGAAATTTAATATCTGATAGAAAATTCAGGACATATGGAACGGGCGATTTATTTTAATTCCAAAACGGTTGAGAAGTATTTGTTTCTTAAAGTATTTATTTTCTAATGATAAATCGAATATGCGTTAAGCTGCAGTAATTTTCAAGTTCATAACCTCAAATCGGTACGCTCAAAAAACATAATTCTCAGGTAAAATGACTCCAAAGTGAATGTTATGTAAGTAAAGTTTAATAATTACAGCTCACTTATTTTTATTTAAATATGCCACTAATAAAATTTTTAGAAAATGATGAATGCCGTGTAAGTTGCACATCTCAGAAATACATAATTTTATATATGATAAATAGCCTCCAAAAATTGGCTATAGCTAATGAAATTAGAGATATGTTTAAAGGATGGATAATGCTTGTAAATATTGTTTTATGAAATTTCATATAATTGCAATGAATCGAATGCATTCTATGCTTACTGAAATGTGAAGAAAGCCTGTTTCGAGAAAAAGGTAAAAAACGTATCCTTCTGTCGTAGGAGTTCCTGTTAAATTCATTGTTAAAAGAATAATTTATGAATTTTCTACTGTTCAAATTTTTACAAATTCTACATTTCTTTAATGAGTGAAATACCTCTTATTTTATGAGATTAAAATTAAAAATTCAATTTTTGAAAGCACAGATGTTCCTGTTTCCCTTTACACGTTTATGAGCAATTTTATCATTTTAATATAGATGCATGTATTATTACTTTTATAATATTGTGTTGCATTTTCTTTCTGTTCGGGAGGAAAAAACATATTTAGGGATTTGGGGACTTTTTAATTTGTTGTAACAGACGTTGACTCTTTTGTCTTTGAAAATTATCGACCGTTTGTCCAAGGAATGCTTATGAAATATTTTTTTTAAAAAGAAGCTATTTTTCTTTTTTCCTCCCCTTCAATGCTTTGAAAATCGGGATTTCGGGCAATGCTGTCAACGCACGTGGTAATAAATTCTCTTTAACATTTGAGAGAAAATTGCTTTATAGCAACGTGGGGAAGGGTCGAGAATGACAACGATTCCTTTGTAAATACCGCATTTCATGTGAAAACATTCACCTTTATCCATCCGACTTAAATAATCGCTTCGAATTTTCCGAAAGGAGGCTAGCGCGTCTGCGATTTCCAAGTAATACGTATTCACTCTATTTTTCCAGTATTCCGAAAAGTGGTCTTTGCTCCACTTTCCGAGATTTTTCTTACTCGTTATCCTAATTTTTTTCGGTAATAACTTTTCCCCCGGTCCGGGTTCGTAATGGAATCGAGAGAACTGCAGAGGAAACGGATGCTTCTCTCCTAGATAATACCAAATCGCTCGTATAATATAGGCGGAACAAAATAAATTTCCTGTTCCCTTGTAATTGACATCCTGGTTTGTTGTCAGGTGAGCATATTGAATAACGCTGTATCACAATCTTTTCATCACGCACGCCCAGCCCTCCCGTTCTGCCCCCCCCACCTCCCACTTCAAAAATGTCTCTTTCATCGATTTTTGCTTTTAGAGCTATTCGCTTGCGTATGCTTATATGGCTGCTACAAGGTAACGTATTCCGTCTCTTTTAAAGGACGTAAAAGCAGCTAATCGGTTTTCGAGCGGAATAAAAGTACATTCTGATCAGCGGTAGTGATTGTAAAATTACTAAGTTTCTTTGTTATAAAGGAAATACATCATGAAAATGAAGAGTTTTCATCCAAAAAGGAAGTAGCTCCAATTTTTGAAGCTTTCTAAAAACTGCAAAACTGTTTAAATATTTAGGTTTCTGAGTTGCTTAT
>JAOUZG010016694.1:1449454-1476036 GCA_026289955.1 Argiope argentata | reverse complement strand
AGAAAGAGAGCCTTATATAGCTAAACATTTTAAAAGAAAGGAGATTATACAGAAAAAAATTAAATATTCTTTTCAGATAAGACTCATTTTAGGTTAATAATCAGCTATAAAATTGATCTGAATTGAGTACAATATTTGGCTCCTATAAGGAATGAGGGTTAATTATGATAATGAAGTAAATGAAAGCGATAATGATTCCTTATTTCAATATAATTCGTAAGTAACAACCGAAATCCCTTATTTTCCCTTAAATCCCTTAATTCCATTTGAAACTTTTTTTCCGATCAGCCATTACCTAAAAATATAATTTACAAAATATTTTTTATGAATGTTTCACAATTTTATTTTACAATTAAAGAGAAGTTAGCTTGAGGTGAAAAGTAATCTAAAGGTAATTTTAGTAATAAAAATAATAATTTTAGATGCTACTTGAGATTTTACAAAAATGAATCTCCCCAAATATTCTTGTATAAGGAGCGATGCAGAAAGTACTGGAAATATATCAAGACAAATAATTTGATAAAAAAGTATATAAATAAAATCATGATTCCTTATTTTTCTAAAAGTCAATTCATTTAAACCCCTTTCTCACTATTAACTATTACCTAAACATTCGTTTTTTATAAAATATTTTTTATGAATTCTTCAAAGTTTTAAGTTACAGTTTAGTAACAGCCGGAGAAAGCTAGCTTCATTTGATAAGCAACGGATAGTAATAGAATTACAGAAGGGCATTTGAAATGTTACTTGATCTTTTACAAAACTAAATCTCGCTTACAGTTCTCGTAGATGAGGCAGTGCTGAAAGAGCTGGAGGTACATCAAGAAGGGCATTTCCGTTGATTTCTCTGCGAAGAAGAATAGAATATTTGGATTATTAAGATTTTTTATTTAAACTTCTTTTTTATTCTACCTATAAAAGAGGATAAAATATGTCAGATGTATACGATAAATATACTTAAGCTGTATACTTACAATACTCTCAACGAGACAAGTCCTTCAAATGCATTTGGACCCACATATTCAATTTGATTGTTCTGTAAATATCTAAAAAATAAGAGGGTTTTATATGTATTTAAAAAATGAAGTAAATTTAATATTTTTATAGAAAGAGAAATATATCTTATTTTAAATGAAAATGGGAAAATGATTTATGATGAATTTTTTTCTCCTATATATTCTTCTTAAATTTAAGTTTTCAAGAACAAGACATACTCAAGAGATTAAATTGAGTTATCAATAAGGAATCTCAATATTATTCTGAGTATTTTTTTTTTCTTTTTATAGATCTAAAATAAAATAGACGATATATATATTGACTTTCAGAAATAGGCAAATGCGCATGAAGGTCAAAATTGGTTTTTTATCATTCTTCAAGAATTTTATATTACACTTATGAATTTACTATATTTTAAACTACAGTTACAGTGTTTTTGTTTATAGAGAGAATCTCTGTATTTTGTATTACATAAACGCATTCAAATAGCATAAATCAACCGTATCTGATATTTTCTAGATTGATGATATCAATATTTTTAAATTTAATCCACAAACTGTAATTGTACACAAGATTTTAAGCCAGTAGTGCTTGAAAGGCTGGAATTTTTGTTTCTAAAATGGTATATGAACTTTAAATTTATAAAGAGTTTAGAATGTTATTTGGGCATATTTTGAATACTTAAGCCGTTTAAAATGAGTGAGAGGCAAATGAAAATAGAAACAAGTAAACTAAATAAAAAAAAATTTGTTTTTAAAAGCATGCAATCATTTTTCTTATTAAGTCATTCTTCAAAATTTGATAAAGATAGCTTTTAAAACTTTTATTCAGTTTTCATGGCTTAAAAAGCTGAAAACCAGTGGATCATTTCTTTGGATTGATACTTTAGAATAGAAAAATAAATGCTGAATAAGATAAAACAATATGGGATTTATCTCCAAAAATTTTTAAAATTATTCAAGAATGGAATAATATATTTTAAATCAAGATGTATTTTATGTTGTTTTTTTTAATAGAATTCAACCTTAGACATAAATTTACGATAAAATTCATGGCAATCAAAATTCGGAATAAATAGTAATTTTCGTATATAATGATGAATAATTATATTTCTCATTTTTTTATATTTCTAATTTTTGTTCTTTAAAAAATATATAAAGATAGCATTTATAATTTTTTGAAACAGTCTACACTTACAGAAAAGCCAATTTCTTCAAATTCTGGAAAGAGTAATCTGGAATAATTCGAATGTTGTTTGATGCCAAATTCCTAAAAGTGAGAAGAATTTCAGAATAAATTTAAAAAGACAAAGATTTCAGAAATGAAAGAATATCAAAGGCATAACTATATATTTTTTGGTAAACATAAACAATTTATAAGACCAAGCATCAACTTATTTTATATTTGATTGTTAATGTGTGAAATCTAAAATTTTATGAGAACTCATAACCTAAAAATTGCATGAAAGAATAGAAAAACTGCCCGCTCATTTTCTCAACTTATATACATAACTTTTACTCTTAGTTATATAAAACTTAAACTTAACTCTTAAACTCTTAGTTATATAACTTTTCCCAACTAGAAGTGTGCAAATTAATAAATTTAATTAAATCACAGTCACATGATAATTATAACTACGCATATCATATACTCACGCAATCTTACCTAGTGCTATTACGTTATATCCTTTTCCTCCTAGATAAATGCACAATGGATTCCAAAGCTCAATTAGCGTGTCGAGTTAATATATGTCAGCTGAGACTGAATTGACTACAGTAAGCAATGATAATAATTTGGGATACTGTGTGATAATAAATTACCTTCGTTGTTGAATTGAATATTGAAGAATGTTTTTGTGCATCTGAGTTTAGTTGTTATTAATAAATATATAAAATTAATATAATATATGTTAATATAATTATATGTTATTAATAAATATTAAGACATAAAAAGCTCAAATTTCGTTTATTTATCGTATTTTGTACTGTAGCTTTTGATAGAGTTTAGTATCGTATAGCAATTCACTTTCGGAAAAAAAAGAATCGATAAAAGGCTTTGTGAATGAGGAAAAACAAAATTGCATCTTCTAAATTATATATTTTTAATTTGAAACGATTCATCATTTTCATAAAAAAGAACATTTTTTTCTAATATAATATTGCCTATTTTTAATTTGTATTCGAAGACATTTTTCAGTATTTTTTAAGATTTTATAAATTTAACTAGACTTACATTAACATTCTTCAATTTTAATGTTTTTACTAAAAAATGTAAAATTAGTTTATAGTATGAAATACAAGTATGCATGCTTCATCTTTTAAGTTTTAAAAGAAGCATATTAAAAACATCCAGAAAAATGCCTTTCTTCCAAATTTATTACTTTTTTAAGCATTAATAAATATATATCAGATAGTAAAATGCATTCCAATAATATTATCATGTTCAAATATTTTAAAGACGACACCTTGAAAACAGAGAAAATGAATTCTGATTTCTCAACTATTAACAGGAATAACAAAATTAACAATCAGGAATATTAGCTTTGTTTTTATTAGATATTCTCACCAACTGTTTTAATCCTTCGATTATTTGAGGAAAAAGCCTTTAGACACCAGTTTTTGAAAGATAGAAATGATTTTATTGTATATTGATATTGTTGTGCATGGTCAAAAACATCATCTATATTAAACAAATAAATAGTAGCTCATTTCAAAAATAAATAAATAGATCAAAACGCTAAACCTATAAGAACGCTAGGCACGATTTTAAAGATATATTATACAACATTAAATAAATCAAAATAGAATTCCTTGATCCAAATAATTATCTGTAAGTGACTACTAAAAGAGATGTAATTATGGCATTACTGAGGTCAGGAAATGAAAATGCATAAAATGACAATGGAAACGTGTTTCGGCACTTTGAAATTATTGAATGACATGACCATTAGCTGATCTGATATCGAGTTTTGTAGATTAACTTAAGGAGACTAAATTTATCTACATCATTAAACGAAATCTCTTTTCGCACGAAAGATCTAAACATCCTCTGATCTAATTCTGAGATCTGAGGCTTATTTCGTTTCAGATGATGAGAGGGATGTCATTAAAATCAAAGCCAGTAAAAGAAAGTTGCGGTTTCTTTAATCAGTAGTTTTTAGAACTCCTTCTTAAGGACTGAAAAAAAATAATTCAATAAGATATTATAGGTCAAAGATCTATAATTTTATTGTTATTAATATGGGATAATGTAATATTTGTAAAAATTTATTTCCGAACAGAGTTCAAAATAAACCTGAAATTCAGATTGCAACCTCATATTTTTTTTTAAAATGAAAATGTCAGCTTCTCTCATTTGTATTCAGGATTATAAAGTGTAAATTAAGGATTATAAAGGCCTAGTAAAGGATAAGAGTTAACATCTTTTCTGAAGGAATATAAGTGTAAATTTAAATGAAATTAGAAATATATCGCATGATAACCTTTCAATTTCCCAGTACTCGTTTTATGTGTTTCAATAATAGAAATTTCCAAGAATAATAATGATTAAATAATTTGTCATCAAAAACAATAGTTACACAAAAAAATTTTTTAAAAAAATTGCAATTAAGAAATAAATTTATAATATATTTCGTGATATTGAACAAATTAAAACAATAGCACTAGAAAAGTCTTAAAATTTATTTTCTAATTATCTTAAAAAGCTTTTTATAGATGAGATTACGAAAGGATGAATCAATTTTAACAAAAATATTTCCCACAAATTATTTTTCGCTTTAACAAAAGATAATTTTCAAATTAACATCTTGAAATATATTTTATATTTAAAACATATAATTTTTATGCCAACAACTGGAAATTTAAGTGACCAAATCAATTAATTTAGAGAGAAAATGTCCCATCTCTGTCCCGTGTGTGAAAGGATGAGGCATGAGTTTCAAAATGCAAAAACGTTATTTAATTTGTAGAAATATTGTGAAAAGAATGACAAAGACAATGTAACACTTCTATATTATAATTAGTGTAAATACAACTTTTGTTTTATTATATATTTTATAAAACCCACACTATATGCTCTTTTTTCACTTTATTAATTTTTACGTTAAATGCTTCCGATGATAGTACAAAATGGCTGATGTTATGATCATATGGCAAATGTCACTGTGCGTCTAGTCGTCTAGCATTTAATTGCACGTTATTTGGCAAAGTGCACATTCGATTCCACACTTTAACCATCTTGACTTATATTAGACGTAACCTTATTATTAAGAATTTACTTCATTACATAGTAATTAGCACTGCTCTTAAAACTTAAAAAAATATATATAAATATTTACAAGGCTTCTAGTTTGGTGAGAGGAAGTAAAGATTTGATTGGAGTTTCAACCAGGTTGGTACCATCAAGCCATAATTTTTGCAAGCGAGGAAGAAAAGCAAATGTGTCTTCGGTTGGAATATCAATGGTGTTGTAGCTTAAATACCTGAAATCAATAGAAAATTTTTAATACTCGAAAGGATTACCCACGAAAATGTTGCTTGAAAATGATTAAATGGTGATGCTTTTTAATATTTATTAAAATTAAGTGAAAACAAATTAAAATACTTACAAATTTTCCAAATTTACCAATGATGCAAACGAAAGAGATGGAATGCTTCGAAATTTATTATTCTGTAGATGTCTGAAACAAAACCATTTTAATATAAAAGCTATAACTAGGAGCATTGAAGCTTGTCAATTTATGGAAGAAATTGAAAATTTGGTAAAATTTCATGAAATAAACATACTTATTTAATAATAAAGAATAAGATGAACTTGTTAGGGGTACATGAATCAAATTAATCAACAATATAAATAGTTCTAATAGTATAAACAGAAAGAATAATTATACATTTTATCATATTATTCGGGGTTAAAAATTATCTATGCTTTACTTTATGCTTTTTAATATGTCCGAATCAATGAAAAAATAGCTTGGGTTAAAGTGGGCAAAATTATAAGGAGTTTCTATGTACAAAATGAAAAATCTGAGCATGATTAGACAAATGCAAAATAATTTTATTTCTGACTACTTAATGATGTTATGTAATGACATCATAAAAAATCGCTTAACGTTTGATTAAAGAAATGTATGACGTAATCTGCTACGTTGGAAAAGGGAAAAATTAGTTAGTTGGTTTATCATTACAATAAGTTGTGTATTAGTGTGTACCTTCTTCTTGTGTACAGCCGACCACCCCACTACTACCGAACGTAGCAGTATCGACAGGATTTGCTGTGGCTGACTGTGGTCTTTAGCAATGTCCATTCTTACATTGCCTGAATTTTTCAAACTGATATTCTCTCTGAGGTAATTGGTCCCAAAGAGGTCAATTACTGACCTCCTCATCCACCACAAACTTTCAATCAGTTGGCAAAAAACTGACAATTTTTGACATGTCCTTCAGGGTCCTAAGATTACCTGGTACCATCAGTACTGAACTCAAGTCATTATTTTCAAATTGTAGATGTTTTCTATATTCGGAAATTTTTGTGCATTCCTTTAAATAGTAACCAAACAGTATCGATTCCCCCACAAACGCGTTTATTTTTCTGCATTCTTCCAAATCTTTGGAAATATGCTCCTGCATTCTTCCAAATCTTTGGAAATATGCAGGGAATCTCCCATGTTCTGATATAATTAGGATCACCAGTGGATGGTATTTTCTTATTTTTATTTCTGGATTAGGAATAAAATCGTAAGTTACCCATCCTTTTTTGAACATATAACATCTATCAAACAATTGTAGCTTAATTTCTTTTCTCAAATCTCATTTTAAGACACCATTTGATTTGGGGATAATTATATCAACAATCTCCTTCTGTGCGAACATCTTTGCATATTGATCCACCTTTTCGTTTCCATATATTCCAATATGGGCCTTAACTCAACTCAACTTTTTCCACTTGTTAAATTTTACTCTTTTTATCTTTTCTTTTATCGTCCATATTTCTCTATTACAATTGTTAAATGATTGTATGGCTTGTAAAAGTGACAGAGAATCTGAAAAAATTGAGCTCTTCTGTCCGTCCTCTACCCTTTCTTTAAAGCTTACACTTCTGACTGGAAACTTGTAGCATGGTCAGATAATTTCACAAGGCTTTTATCAATTTCTTTCCCATAGTAGTATACTACTATTGCATCTCCTACTTTATTTTCACGTTTTGAACCATCTGTAAAAATTTATATTCTATCCATATCTGGCATTGTATTAGTACGTACCAAAAGGAAAATAAAGGTGGCGCTAAAGCTAAGGAGTACTGAAAAAAGTTCACAATTCCGAGGTAATAATTGAATGTTGGTATTCATTACTGTACCAACATTGAAAGATGATTTATATTCTTTTAAATTTCGGAATTCTAATAGTTTTCAAAAGGTAATTCTATTGATCTTTTCTTCGCTTTTTATTGTCTTCTCTTTCTTTCTTTCTTTCAATTCCTGCCAATAATGCAGAAGTATAAATTCGCATTGAATAAGTCTTTTACAGAAAGATTAGACAATACTTGCTCCACATTTTTCTAAAAATGTTCAATAGTTATTTGAAATTCGCGACTTTTGAAAAAATTTCTTATTATTTTTTCCAAAATATTAAAGTCACAGAATATTTTTGGGAATAGTAGAAAAATGTTAAAGTACATTTGAAATATACTGATGCAACTCATTGTTGACTATTTATTGTACTTCGACACTGCGCTTTGGAGACAGAAGAGTTTTAAATACTAAACTAATTGTATTTCGGCATTTCGTCTTGAAGAAAGAAGACTCAAATATACTAGATGAATTGAAACTTGAATTTTCAGAAAGAAGATTATAGTGTAATCGACATTAGACCTTTAGTTTTGCAGAAAAAGGATTATTATTTATCTAACCAATTGAATATCGCTTTGCTTTGAAAAAAGATTATTGCTGATTAATTATACATAGAAGCATCGTTTTGCAGGTAGAAACTTATTTTATTTTTATTTAATTATAGTTTGATACTTAATTTAGAATAAATAAAATTCTCGCACATTTAAGCGCTTATATTTAAGCTATTATTCCTACTAAAATGATTCTGAAATACTTTAGTAGGAAAAATAGCTTAGTTATAAGTGCTTCACTTCGCGTTTTATTGTTCATTATGTACAGAGGAATTCTCTTCAGGCATTTATTAGGAAGAATTTTATCTTCATAAAATTTTTATAAAATCATGCATAGTACAGGAATTACCAGTTAGTTTAAAATTTATGATTTTTCTTTGTTTCTGAATATGGCAAACATTTCAAGTATGAACTTTAACTCTATTAAGCATTTAAAGTTTTCAGACATAAGTATTATTTGGTTAACAATTTCAGAAATGTCCCATTTTAATTAAAAGCAAGATTCAAATAAAGTGAAATGAATCAATAAATTTTGTATTTTGACTTTCTGTTATAAAATAATAAACTGATTCTTACAAAGTGCGGAGGGTCGATAATTTCAGGAATGCTTTTTCAGGAATGATTTCAAGATGATTGTTGGCCATGTTTCTGAAAAAAGAAAAGTGAATTTATCAAGGGGAATATATGGTTTATTTATAATTTTTAAGTAGGGCCAGAAAGGGTAATTGGAAACAATTACATTTATATACGTTGGTAAAACCTTAGGAAATTGGGAAACATGCCTTCTTTAAGGCACTTAAGATGAAGACGAGAAACTACATTTTTTAGAATTATTTTCTAATGTTTGTTCATTTTAATTGCAACCATAATAAAAAAAGAAAAGCAAAATTTTTCTTGTTATTATTATTTCCTTCCAGCATCTGTTATTTGTTAAATTGTGTTTTTCTTGGATCTAGAGAATATAAAGGTTACGAGCAAAATTTATTTTTCCGTTTGGTATTTTCGAAAGAGGAACTGATAGTTTTCTCAAATATATCTGATAATTTTCATCGTGGGGAAATAAAGAACAAATTTTTTATATAACAAAAACCTTTATTTAGCATTTTGAATAATTTATTTTATAATAGGAGCGGATATTAAATCTAGGAATACTGAAGCATTTATGTCGTTATAACAATTGAAATACTTTGAAGAATTCACCAATTTTGAGGGATATATCTGCATGCATATTATTTTTCAGGTATGAAAAATATGTGATAAATAATTATTTAATACTGTTTCATGTCACATATATAAGAAAACAAGAAAATTGAAGTCAAGGAAGAAAAAAAAAAGGCGCACTGAAATCAGAAGATGATTTTGTCTCTTTTCAGCAAGAAATTGATATTATGGAGAGGAAAGAGGTAACTTATCTTCAAATCAAAATAATAATAGAATCAAATATAATAGAAAATCAAGTTTATAATTGAACCAAATATGTATTTTTTCATCGATTTTTTTAAAGTATCAGAATGATTGTCTGTTTTTCGCTCATCAGAGAAACTGATGGAGTTGAAATTGACCAATTGAATGTAAAATGTTTGAAGAGCATCCATTTGACTCAATCAAAATTCGCTTTACTGGCTAATAACAATTAAAGTTTGCCGAGAGCCAGATAAAAGTGATATTTCTAGTTCATATCAAACTGGTAGGGATAAGATGATTTTTTAAAAGCAAAAATGTCAGAGAAAAAGTTGAAATGGATACTCTCTTTCATCGCATTAAATTTATCTACCAGTTCTTAATTATTTTAGAATATATGTTTAAGTCTTAGATACTTCCTTATTGAATAATTTGATATTTAATTCTTTATGTTTATGCAAAGATACCTTTCATAATTTATTTCGATAAAATTGGAAATAAAATTAGTTTAAATTACACCAAATTAAGGGCATTACATAGTTATGATAGCTTATAAAATATATTTTTTACTGAAAAACAGTGAAAGAAATAGTGTTTTATAGAGTATGGACCAGATGGTAAAATAAAATTCGTAGGAACATTTATTTATCTATTTAATTACAACTGATAGCCCCATTACCTCAGAACTAAAGAATAAAGAACATTTAAAACAGAATAAAGGCACATTTTCTTATTAAAATTCGTGGCTTCACATTGGCAATAAAATTTTTCTTATAGTTGAAATGCGACGGTGATTGTTTTTTCTTGCTCAAAATGAAGTTGCGCCATGAAAAAGTTTATAAAACTTTATTCTAAGGAAATTAAGAATTGTCTAAGATATTTTGTGACTTATTAAATGCTTGTGTATTCGGTGTAATCTCATTTAAGACTTTCATAGGCAATGCCTAACCAAAGATGGATAAATGTCATTAAGATACGATAGAAACAAAAATTTCTATAGGCTAGCTGGAAGTCGTCTTTTGTAAATTTAACCTTGACAAAAAAGAATCTAAGTAGCCCTAAAATGCTGTATATAAACCATTAGGGTTTCCAATACCTTTTAAGAGTCAGTTTAGGTTAGATAATTTAACATTCAATTTTTTTAAAGTAGCAGAAGGGTTATTTTATCACATATTTCGAAATTTTGAAAACTGTAAGATGATGAGAATACTACTTGGACTGGAAATCTCCCTCTAGAAATTTGTTACCTCACCAATGGGAGAACATTTGATCTTCAAAAAATTTATTATTCACTAGGCCTACATACATGACGAATATACGGTGGAATTGAAACTAGAGACCTAAACATTCTAATCTAGATACTTTGGTATTTCATCATTTGATCGAATTGAAACGAACAAACCTGAAATGTATACTATGATTTTATCGACGAATCTTAATTTTTAAGGAAGAACAGTTATCAAAAAACCTTTATGCAGAAAATTTTCATTATGATTAGGTATTTATTCGTCTATTTTAATAACCTTTTTTTTTTTTAGCAACTAAATAATTGCAGGAAAATTGTAACGAAAATTGCTATTTGGCCTTCCAATACATTTGAGCGATTGGTCATCGCGAATGGTAACATGAAAAATATGACCAATTTCAAAATGGACATCACCGGTCTATGCACCAACCCTTCCCGTATGATTCAACATTGGGATGTGGCCATGGTAATCATACTATCATTGCCGTACTCTCCAGGGAAAAGAAAACCTGCTTACCTATCTGCCGGCCTCATTTTTAGATACCCAAAGGGATAAGGTGGTATAGGTAAATGAAAATTTTAATTCCTTATCCTTTTCTACTTCTGTGAACTGTGTAATTATTTACAAAGTCGTTCGAGACTTACTATCTTTCGAAAAAAATTGCTTCTTAAAAAATTATTCGAATTTCATTTCTCATTTAATATGTACTCGGAAAAATTTATAGAAATTGTGTCATGAGAATCATTACAATATGTAGTATTTTTAGAATGAATCTGCTTAATGATGAATATAAGCAATAAAATGGTAAATTCTTATAGATTTTTTTGTGTGTGTTTAGACTCTTTAAACCTGAAGAAATAAATGTTACTTACAGTTCTTGAAGGCGTGTGAGCCTCGAAAATTCTCCGTCATTTAGCTCCCTTATGTTATTCCAACTGAGGTCCCTGCAAAAATACAAAAAACTGAATAAGAAAAAAAACTAGGTTGATAATAAAAACATTTTTTAAAAGTAGTAATATATATATATATATAATGAAAACAACTTTTTTTTGTCTTTATTGGAATAACATTTTCGTTAATAAACCATCCGTATGAATATTATGAAATCTTAAAATCAGTAATTCATAAACTCCAATAGGTGATGGCACAATGAATATTGAATAAAAATTAAATTAAATTAATTGATTAACTGATAATTAGGTTCTGAAAATATTAAAATAAAATACTGTCGTCGAGAACAAGATGAGAAAAAAGATCTCAAACCTCAAGCACATTAGGAAATGACTGTTAAGTAAACTACAAATTACTTATATATTCATACCACAAAGAAGTTTAAAAGAAGCATTCAAAAACCATGATTTCTAAAATTTTATTACATTTATAGACATATATTTCATTTCAAGTGTAAAGTTTTGTGGTAACAGGCCAAAAGTTTTTAGTTGTCCATCCATGTTTTAATTAATAGAATAATTCTATTTTCATTTATTTAATTTTAATTTCATTCACCAATTTGATTAATTACTCTCTACATCGTGACAGCTCATGTTGACTGTTTTCAGAGAGCTACAATCGAAGTAACAACACGTGTTTTTGTTGCTCCATTTCTCAAACCTATGTGAGGAGCCTCATGAAATGAAACAATTTTCGTTTTAAATGTGTTAGGAAGCAGAATATCGATTACTGGTATTTTAAAAGAAATTTCCTTAAAATATATTTTTTCATTTTAATACAACGGTAACCTGTATTGATACATTTATATGGATTTAATTTAATTAATCTTTTATTTCCATGTCTATTGCCTGAATTCGATTCATCACTAAATGGTTGCAATGAAAAACTTTCGTAAATAGAACATATAGTGCCCTCTATTGGCGATAAATTCAATGAAAAGGTTCATCAAAGACAAATACAACATTTAATAATGTGAATTAATTAGCTATACTCTAAAAAAACTAAATTTAATAGAAACAATTAAACTATTAATTATTTGTATTATTATAGATATGTAATAATTTACTTAGGACGGTAATATAATTTTGTTGACAGAAAAAAAGTCTTTAATTGAAGGATAATTCTTCATTCTAGCTAATGATTGCCCAATTAGTCATTGCTGTATCTTTTTATTTGTTGACTAATTGATAAAATTTGAGATCCGGACAGAATCATTTGAATTCGTATAAGCATAAAGAAAATTAAATAAATAAGTTTGCAAATTTTTATATTTTTGAATTAGATACTGATTATTAAAGTATTCAAAATACAAGAATTTTTGTTAATTTTAATACACGAAATTTTTTTAATATTTGATAGATATGATACTGAAAAAGATCTAGTATATTTTAAATGATCTTAAACACACTTTTAATGAATTATTTGGGATTTTAGAAAAATAAAATTTTCTTTTTATGAAATAAATGTTTTTGTTACTTTATATGAACTTAAAATTCTGTTGGCATTCTTTTCAGTTCCTCATTTAATATCACATTTTGAAAATTTGATACTCTCTTTTATCCATCTCTCTTCGAAGCAACTTTTCAGAATGTATAAAGTTTCATCCCAACTTTTATGAATCCTACATTGAATTTGTAGACACCTACTTTAAAAAAAGGCTTCCTACATTTTTATAGCTGGAAATGGCAGCACGTATTGTATATTTAATAAAAACCAGCATTTATGTGAATGGCATGTACAATAAATACCGCTACATTTTTGCGAATACAAAATAAGAACTGACTATAAAAGGTGACTTAATTTTTTTTTTCGTAATGCGCCGTTTCGAAATGTGTAAGATGCATTTTTCAATTCAGTACTTCATTCAAATGTATAAATGTTACGAAGTTCACTTAAATGTTTAGAATAGTTTAAGACAGAAAAAAAGTATATATATTAGAGTTTTAGTACCTTAAATGTATTGAAAATATTTTAGATAATTCTATTTCTTATATTTTATTTTGTTCTTATTTTTCCCCATGCAGCATAGGTCGGATTTCTCATTAGTTAATTATATAATATCTTAAGCTCAGTTTATTGAATGTTTTTCTAGAATGTATGAATGCACAAACTTTTTGAAAGCTATTCCTATAATTTGCTATTTTCCTCTAATATATCATCAAGATATAAAAATTATTAGAAACACCAACGAAATTTATTTTGATTGTTTACCTAAGCTGTTACGGATTTGAATTATCACGTTATATGTATGCAAAGTACAGAATGACAGGTTCCGTGATGGTTTTGGTTCCAAAATGGACCTACATTTTCAAATGCTTAACCTGTGCATCAAAATTTATTATTTTAGCTCTTTATGTTTTCTAGTTATCGTGTTCACCTGCGCTTAGATAGCCTGATAGACAATTTTTCAGTGAATGTATTTCTTTCAAAGTTTGATCAGAAATCTACGAATTACGCGTAAAGTATGTTATTAAATTACGTTCGTCTGTCTTTGAAGAGTTTTTGATCTATTGAGTTCACAGGCATAATCCCCAAAAAGTGTTTTCGAACTCAAGGATGTCTGAATTTAGATTCGTCAAAAAGTTGAATTCGAATTATTTGACTATTACATTACTTTCTCTATGTATACTTCATATACGAGAAATTAAAAAATCATCACTCAAATCATTGGCGATATTCTGGTTATTAACTATATACGTCTGTATGTGTAAAGGAAAACAAAAAAAAAAGATAGAAAAGGAATAATTTCTAAATAGTACTGAATACAGTAAAGAGTATATTTATACATTTTTTGAGTAATTGTAATAAAGAATAATAATAGTAATAAAAAAACGTTTTGGAATAAAAATGTCTGACAGCTGCTTATTATTTGAAATGGAAAATATTATCTGCTCCTTTTAAATTTATTCTTTTTCCAAAACGTCGTATGTAAAAGAGCTATGAATTGGAAGACATGTTTGTACGGTTTCCGAAAAGAAAAATTCCTATTCTATAATTCAAAAACGTTGTGAGAAGCTTGTTTTTCGAATTTCTAAATGTAAAATAAGCAACAATATTTAACGGAAAGAAACAAAATCTTCATTCATAATTTCTAAATAGAAAGAAAACTTGAAAATCAGAATTTACTGTTTAAAATATTTCTAAAGTGAAATCGCTGCCAACAAGAAAAACACACCGACGCAAAAATCAATTTCAAAGTTTTTAAATATATCTGTATCAAAACTATATAAAAATATTTAAAAAGATTTACTGTTTCACAAAGTTAAAAAACATAATGTTCACTAGCTTGAAATCAAAGGGACCCCCCCGTTCAAACTTTGTTTTGTCAATGCAAAAAAGTTTCAGTAAAGGGTTTATGATTGTCTCAGTATTTTCCTATAGTAGGAAAAAAAAGAGTGAAATTTTTTTAAATCAACTCAACGTACTGTCAATAGAAAGCTTTACCTTTGATATTTACAGAAAAAATTATTTCTTTATTCCAATAAATCTTAAAGAGAGAAACTTCATAATCAGTTAGTCAAGCATAGAAAAGTTTCACAACACTCATCACAACATTGAAATGAAGACTGATTCAAGTAATTCATATATATCTTTTCAACATATTTTTGCAAAGTTCCCCCGACATTTCACCTACGGACTATTGCGCCTTTGATTTATTGAAAAGAGTTCTTTCGAAGCGCAAATACACCTTGATTGATGAACTCTGGAGTTAAGTGGAAGAAAAATGGAAATAAATACTGCTAGAAATTTAAGACAGCCCTTCTATCATGGAAATTAGGGTTCGAAGTTATAGATCCTGAAAGAAAGGTGATTGATAATTTAAAAAAGGGTTTACATTAACTATTTTTTAAAATATTATTTTCAAGTTCCGAAATTGTTTTAAAATGTATAAACGCACAATTCAGAAGTCATTTTCTTTCCGTTGTTTATTTGACAATGAGACACGCAATAATTTTCTTATTCCATTGAAAAGCGCTGAGCTGACTCGTACAGTCAATTGGAAATCCATCTCATAATTTTGAATTAGGATCAGATGACGAGAGATCTGAACCAGTATCTCACTTTCCGTTTTATACCAAAATCAAGAAATTGCACTCAATACTCTATCTTTTTTCCTTTACCCAGATTGGCCACAACACTTTGAAATGTTCTTATGATATTTTAAAATATTGTATGGTATTCAGAATTCTAAATAATATTGTAAAATTATCTTACAATATTTGTGACCAGAAGATTCGTTAGTTAGGCATTCTACACAAATAGAATATCTTCTGTATTCGGGTTCGAATGGTTAATATGCCATATTACCCACAGAACATCATCCCATGGAGCTAACCTCCTGTTCTCAAACAACCTACAGATAATTTTATTTCCCCATTAAAATAAATAATAACGTGCGTAATTATTATATTTATTGCTAATGCGGAAAAGTAGAAATAGGCGATTCTAAGGGTGGAAAAAAGGGAAAGCAGATCTTGAGTTTAATAACTTGAAAACTGACGTACGCTTTTCTATTTCTCATTCTAAATGATCATATTTCAAGGATGTTTTCATTGATCATCCCGTTGCTTACACCGGGCAATATACGCGACTTTGAAAACGGCGTTCGAACTAGCTATCTTTTATTTACAACAGCATTTAGCAACAAAGCTCTCGCGGGGAATACAAAATACAAGAATAGTATCTAAATTCACATGTGTTGTAAAAGGAAATCAATTTTAACAAAATATTGTCTTAAATTGACTTGAGAATGTGGTAATTTTTTTATATGTTCAAAATTATCTTCAAAAATAAAAGGAAAAAGAATCATACTTCGAAGACTAATTTTGAATTTTCAGTTCAACTTCATAAGAGGAAATTTCATTAAAAATTCAGCTTCTAGCTAACTTGAAAGAAAAGAATTTTGTTCAAAATCTGAGCAGTAAGTTAAAGTAAAATATTATAAGCAATTCATAAGAAATTAAATCTGGCATGGAATGTGCAATATAGTTGAATGCTTTTACTTTGGATATTAAGAAAAATATCCAGTTGAAAAAATTTCAAAGAACATAATTTATTAAACACTGATATTTCCCCAAATTCAAGTATTCAAATTTATGCGGTTTAGAACTGCAATAATATTGGCAGCACAAACAAACAAACAAAAAGTCATACAGAATAGATTTGTATTGCTTTATGAAGGCAAAACTAGAATTAAGATTGTCAGCAAATTCGAAGTTCGATCAAAGTTTTTAAAATCAAATCTACCTTATTTCAGATCACAATGGAATTTTGCAGAAACTATTTTAAACATCACTTGATTAAAGAATTGAAAGTAAATCACAAATCGGTCACAAAGTGTAATGAAGATTCGCAATTCTAATCAACTGAAACCAATGACGCTTAACAAATCAAACTGATTTGTATCAAATCCTAATCATTCAGATGGATGTTTTCAGTACTTTTAGCTCACAATCTTCACATTCCATTAAGCATCGCCCTGCTTTGGAGCTTCTTTTGGCTAATTCAAAAGGATTTTGACTCTAACGGTTGGCTTATCGGGGAACACTAGCTTATGTGAATGGTTTCCCCTCTTCCATTAAGGTCCTTAGTGTTAGCATCTATTTTGTTGCTCTACTTCCGCAAAGCCATAAACTAAGAGTCAAGGAACATGTGGCCTTTGAAGTTTCGCGTAAGCACTCTACTCAATGTAGTGAAACTTTCGTAGCTGTAAACGTTAGAGAAGATGTGGCCACCATTTTCAAACGTTTATTAAGAAAAGCATTCGATATAGATGTGGATTCTTTGATTTTATCATATGGTGCTTCAGTTTGACTGCTAATTATTTTATTTTCAGATGTTAATTTTTTGGAAATAATTAATTTTTTTTCAGTTATCAATTTTTAGAAGTTTAACTTTTTATCTCGATAAGTATATATTTTCCAGTTATTAATTGCGAAGAAAAGTATTCGATTCAAATGTTGATTCTTATCTTTTATCACCTGGTTCTTCAATTTTGACAGTTAATTATTTTGTTACCAGATGTTGACTCTTTAAAAGAATTCATCCTTTTTCTGTTGTCAATTTTTTGAATGATAGTTTAGTTTTTTATCAACATCTGTATAACATTTTCAATTATTAATTATTTGGGTTTTATTATTGAGTTTTCATTTTGCACAATTTTTTTTTTATTTTCCCTGATTCTAATCTTAGTTGTTAATCAAAAAGTTATAAATTATTTTTCTTTTATAATTTTTTTTTATTTCGAATATAGTAACATTTATATGAATTGTTATTTTAAATAGCATAAAATTTTATTTATATATTACAACAACAGCTACGGAAACCAGAAAAGTCAAAACGTAAAAGTTTTTTTTATTTTAATTGTTAATACTTTGACATCAAACGTTGATTTTTTGGCATTAATTAATTCTTTACCATTTAACACTTCGGCTATCATTATTTAATTTTAGATATATATTGACACATTTTTTTCAATCTTTAATTATTTGGGTTTAAGATTGATTTTTGATTTATTTGATTTATGAGTTTCAATAATTCATCTTTTGTTTTACTTGTTACATTATTAATTATTTATCTACTATTTGGATTTTATGTTGGCTCCTTCATTTAAAATGCAATGGCTTTTATTTCAATTTTAACTTTAAACAAGCAATTCTTGTATATATTATTCCTTAAATATGTGTATCTTGGAAAATGCATCTAGCAAATTGGATCAAATTTTATATTTAGATAAGATTTCGCTTTTTAAGTTTATGAAATTTTATTGTTAACTATTAGAGACTTTTTCTATCTTTTCTCAATCTGAATAAGTCTTACAGTGCCATTTTGTACCCGATTTCACTATAGCAAAACTAAGAGTAAGTTCAAAGCAGTAAGTAATGATAGATTACCTTAAGACAAATGCTGTTATATGGCAGATTGTTTTTGAACATGTTAAACTAAGTGCATCCATGATTTTTTTTATTTAAACGATAAATTTTTACATAGGTAAGATTTAAAAAATATTTATATATAATCAGTATGGAATTCGTTTCTAAATATTTTCTCTAAAACAAACACAATTTTACAAAAAAAAAAAAAAAAAAAGACGAGCAAAGCTTGATATCTCAGGTACTTAATATTTTATATCATTCAAAATTAATCTAATTAATAAAATAAGAATTATGGGAAGTAGAAAAGTTTATATAAAACATTTTAAAAAAGTTTAAGTTAAAAAGTTTAAAAAAATAAAAAATCTAAAAAAAACATTTCTTTGAAGTTTATTTTTCAAATTCACTCCCCCCCCCCAAAAAAAAAGAAGAGGAAAGAAAACATTCCTCATATATTTGTTCCCGCTTTCTTTTTGGCACATAAACATCTAATATTAACACAAATTATAAACGTTACACATTATTTAAAACTTTTTTTATTTAAAAATATTTTAAGTTTATATTAGCATTTTTAAACACTCTGTCAGTTGAAAATAAAATTAGATGAGAACTTCATGGTCATATTGACAAGAATATATATTTTCCTGATTTTCTTTATTAAACTGATAATATGAAGGAATTTGGCATTGTTAAAGAAAGTAACCAAATAAAATCAATCCGTAGGTTAATAATTAGAACTAAAACCTAAAAGAAATTAAATTAAGAAAACGAAATCCTCAATTAAATATATAACTCAAAGAATTTAAAATATCTAATTATATTTTTAAAAAAAACAAAGAAGCATTCTTGAAATGTAATAAAACTATGCACTTTCTTGGAACTTTCAAACAAATAAAAACGTTAAGTTAATTTCCTCCTCTTTTTAGGATCATATTAAGGATACTGTTTTGTTAAACATTGTTTCTAACAGAGGAGAAAAAAGTAATTTGCGAAAGAAACAGGATCGCTTTCTTTTTAAGCAATCTCGCGAGATAATTTTGAGGGATAAAAATAGAATAAAACAGTGAAGAGGTTCTTTAATTGTCTCAAACGCATTGCAAACACTTCCACGAACTCTGAAAAAAGGTGTTAAATTCAGAACGAAGAGAGAAATCGTAACTAAAATTAGAACAACTTATAAACGGGGATTTATGTAATGTTGGCAACCCGAATTATTAATCTATGAAAGAGCTGAAGTTTTAACATATTAGAGAAATGGCACAGCTTCAAATATGTTATCTGATAGAGTATACTTATGAGAACCCACACCAACCGAATAGAGAGTGAGGAAACCAATTTGTAGGAAACATTATTGATTACGTTGCCAATCCCTTGAGTAATAAGTGCTTTGCCTTTGTATATGTGTAGGCACTATAAGAAAAAAATCGAGTTAAGACTTCGCTTTTGAGATAGGCCTGAATTTCCATTTCTAATCCTGAGATACTGCCAAATTTCAGAATTTTAGAATTAATTTCTGAAATTCTAATCAGATTTCTGTACGAGTATAATTCAATGATTTTCGAGTGAAGGAAAACAAATAATCAATATATAGGTTTATTTATTTAAAAAATATTTTTATGCTATTCCATTTATCAACCAAGGGCGTATTAAAGCATTGAAAAATCTCATCTAATTATTTTGAATAACTATTTTGATAGATAACGAGTAAAATTAATTTGAAAACTGGGTTTCTTAATTTCGGTCTTTTAATAAGGCCTCCACATCGCGACTATAAAGTTTCTGGCTCAAAACACGTTTTCAAGCAAGATTCACTGAGTATATGGGCTTACTATGTGTAAAATCTTACTTCAAAGATCAAATATTTTTTTCGGTCGTGTGGTGGGGAAACTTGAGAAAACTTAATGTTCCTGGTCAGATGCCATCCTCATCATCCGACTGTGTTTCAAAATAACGAGATGGAGAGGATGGATTGTTAATAAAGGGTGCAATAAGCAAAAAAATCATTTTAAATAAAATTTTTGCAATCTTCAGTGATGCGCATTAAAAAGGCATGCGTCTACTAAAAATTCTTGTTTATGTATAATGAAAAAAATTTAAAAAAATCCTCTTGAGACCTAGACAGTTTATTAGGCGATCTCACGACTGTAGCCCTAAAGGTTAATAATTTATCTTTGTATTCATATGATTTTATGTCCTGCATTCTAAAATATATGATGTGAAGGCGATAAACAGTTTTATTTCATTAATTTATGACTAATAAATGTTTAAAGGATGGGAATTTAAATCAACTAATCCTTTGAAAATCCCTCAATATGAATATTTTTGAAAATATTACTCAGTTATTAATGACAGTGTATATTTAATGGCCAAATGGCTGTTCAAGGAAACTTGATTTAAATTAAGTATCAATGGATTCTTTACGAACATAACAACTGAATTATCTTTAAATGATATGCAAAAAAATCTTTGTTTTGAGAATTTTCATTCTTCTCTCTGTTTTTTTGTTGTCCAATAACTATCAACAATCGATCAGTCATGTAATAAACTTTTATCGCTTTCCAATCATTTCGAATTAATGGCTCATTCGGAATTGGTATTTATTACTGGCGAGACAAATGTAATAATTTATTATTCCAATTCATAATCTTTTGTGATGAAGCAGAAACGAAAAACATATAAAGCTTAAGAAATCTGTTAATCAATGGCATATAATAGTACTTCTAATTCAGGTTTTATGATAGTATCTCCCTTGCATCAATAAACCTATTAAAACCTGCGATACATTAACTGATTAGAAAATGGGCAGAACATCAACAGAGCTGCCAGAATACTCAATTTGATGATAACATATAAATTCAAAGCAAGTTTAAAGCAGGCAATTCTTTATATGAGATACATCAGCGTTTATATCATAATAAAAGTTGTCTTAAGATTGTTAGATGAATTTAAATAAATGATACTGAAATTTTTAAAAATGCACTGGGTGATTTTTCAATCAAAATTTAAATAATCGAGCTCCACCAATAATATTGTTTTTATGCAAAACATAAAAAAGAATATCATATCTTCAGAGGGAATTGGTTTAATTTTTTAAAAAATATAAAGTAGATAGTAAACAAATTGTTTCTGTATTATGTTAAGAAACATGGCTTGTGGGTAGTTGCAGACTCGACGCAAGATTTCATCAAAGATCTCTCGAATAGGTGGGAATAGGGTACGTTAAATTCACCGGGTTAAAACGTCCTTACATTGGTGTTAGGAATGACCAGGAATTGTTCACGGTAAAATCGCAAGATCCATCCTAATGTAATTTTAATGTAGCTTCAATGCGAATCTCTAATTTAACTTAACAAAGCTGCGATATAGTGTAATCTAACGGGCATTTCAAATCAGCAATGCGGATTTACCTATTAGATTACCATTACAATAGTTTTAAATAAAATATGAATAAAGAGAACTCGAATATTATTCATGTATTTAATATTGTTATATGAATTGAAGAATAAAGCATTAATCGCCTTTTCGAAATTATCTACTACAGTACTATTATTGAAATTATTTAAAACGATCCTGATATTACTTATTTTCCGCTGATATTTATGTGAACCATAAATTTTTTTAAAAAAAATTAAGCTAGTTATATTTTTAGCTCCAAACATTGGATGTTGAAACTATGACGTCTTGATTCACTCTGGGAATCTTACTTCATATTTTTTTTAATGAATAGGAACTGGAATTTTAATTTGCAAGTTTATTAAGACAGTACTGAATTAAGTTAGTTTATTGCTATGAGGAGCAGTTGACTCTTAGTATTTTAGATTATTAATATTAAAGAATATTCGGGAAAATACTAAAACTAGGTTGGAGACTGATTTTAAACACAGAACATTTCTCAAAAAAAAAAATACTGCTCATTAAAAAATAGTTCAGACTTAGAATTAGTTTTATGAGAAACAGTTAGTTTCCTTTATTCTAGATTATTTTTAGTAAAGGATGATTAGGAAATAATGGGGAAAGTCCAGAGCTATTCTTAATATAAAGTTAAAGAACATATCTCAAAAAGAGAAATGACGAATTAAAAAGGGGCAAATTAAAGGTTAATATTATTAAGAACAGTAATTTCTTATGTTTCAGATTATTAATAATAAAGAATATTCAGGAAATATGAGATAAGGTCGTGTTCAAGCCTTATGGAAAGTTAAAATGTATTTATCAACTTATCATTTAAAAATTAGGCATTTTATACCGCTGATAAGAAATCGAACCCCATGAAGCCAAACTCATTTAGGAGTTAATAGGAAATTGGCGTTAATTTATTAATTTTAAAAGTGGGCCCTAGTATTGAATAATACTACTCTTGAGACTGTTTTTCACGAAAGTGTTTCCATATAAGTGACTTTTTTCCTTTCTCTCAGTACTGAATGTCGATGTAGGAAACGATTGCGAATGAAGATGTTCTCATTCGAAAGCAAAATATGCGCAGTATATTAAGAAATTTTGGATTTTACTACCCAAAAATTCATTCATAAAACATATATCATTGTTTTTGCTTTGCGACAAAATCTTTATTTATCTTCAATAACTATCATTCCCCTGAATATTATATGTTCTATATCTTCAGAGATAAATACAGTGAAAAAATACAAATGTTAAATTATTTTCTCCTTAATTTGTTTCATATTCCCTGTTTATTTTTATACTTGTTCCATTTTTATTAGGCTCATGGAACAAACGTTATAATGATAAATAATAATGCAACAAATGCAAATTTAGAAAAATCATTGAAAACTGAGCATCTAAATAATTTTGTGACATTTTTTGTGATAAAATGCATCCCCATAATTAGATTTCTAAATGTACAACAATCCTCCACCCCACGCAGGGAAAACAAATTTAAAATAAAATCTTACAATTTTGCAACTTTATCAGACACTCGGAAACGAAATGTAAAGCAAAACAGAAACATATATCTAGAAAGAGGGAAAGAAAAAAATCTTAAGTGCATGGCTGATGCATGAGATTTTTACTTTTTAAAAATTTGTACGCCTTATACCGCAATAAAATGTATCTCTAGACAGGCGTGTAGCGGATAGAAGATATTTTGCTTGAAGCATCCAAACAAAAATACATTACAAAAAACTACTTTACTACAAAAATTCTCAGATAAAGTAATTGTATAGTTAAGTTTATTTGTTGAAAGTTTCGGAAATAAAAAGAATAATTTGTTAGACTTCCAAAAAGAGTATTTTTATTAGTTTTTATTTTAAATTTTTAATCTTTTTTTCAATTTAACTTATGCTATCCTTTTCTTCTTTTGGTTATATTTTTTTCAGTTTTTGTACCAAAGTATTCGTAATGAAACGCGTAGGAGAAAAAATTTCGTGGGGGATAATCAGTGACTTTATGGGGATAATATTTAAGCAGTACATGTTTCCTGAAAAATTAAGCTGGAAGTTTTTGTATTCTTCTTATGCTTCACTAAGAAAATTGGTGGTTTATTGACAGGGAAAATGATGACAGATTAAAATTGTGAAGAAATCGATCACGTGGAAGAAGATAAAGGAAGAAAAATACAATTGAAAGAAAATATATGAGAAAAAGAACTTCGAAATTACTGTATTATATCAGTACATATCTATATGCTTCTCATTCTATTTAGTGCTTATTCTAAAATGTTATTAAATCAACAGAAGCAACAAGGTAATTTTTCAAGAGCAACGAAAAAACTGATTAATTAAATATAATAGAAAAAAGTTCGAATGAAAGGAAGCATTTACAGGGAAGGAATATCGGATTAATATCAAATAAATGCATTAAAACTTCTTAATATTTTGGTAATATGCAAAATACGGAATAACTAAACTAGTAATAGCAATTGGACCACTTCCAAGTAAATTACTAACTGATCTTGGAGATCACACTAAAGGCTATGAATAAAATATTTATAGCCTTTTTACAGCTTGTGTGGACTTTAATTGCACCTGTATAATAAAAAGTCACTGGAAAAAAGATTTCACCAATACTTATTGTAGTTTAATGGTTATAAAACCTTTTGAGTATTCTGATATACACACACACTGGTAAAAATTAAATTTATAATAAATATTTAATTCTTAAAAAATTCGAAAAGATAGTTAAACCCTTTTTAAGTGAGTGTTATTTATATCTTTATCTAAACAACCTAGATAACTTTTTTATATATATTTTCAAACCATTGTTTTACTTTTTTTATTGATTCAATGTACAGAAAATTGAATTTTAAATTGATTACTTATATATTTTAGCTACACGAGTGATTAAATGATAGTAAAATTATTAAAAATAAGATACTCAATATCATAAATTCATTTTTTAAAACTGCATTCCATCTTTTGCAAAAATGCCGTATTTGCTTTAACTTTAATTTTTGCAACTTTATTCTTTCAATTTATTATTTCATTAATAAAATAAACGCAAGGCTCTAATTTTTTTTATATTCGTTAAAAAATCATGCTTTTTATGGTTATGAAATTCAAATGCATCTACTTATAGTTTCAAGAGTTCAAACGAGAATCGCAATGCATATTACTCATCATAATTTAATGCCTTTAATCCAATACTGTACAATGAACAAAACTCATGATACAATTATCACCATGATGCATATTTATATCACTCAGAATGCTATCTTTTAAAAAATTTATAAAAAATTTAAAATCAATATCAGTGGAATGTAGCTAATTGAAAAGTTTTAAATTTAAATTCGACGATTATCCGAATTTTAATCTTTTCCTATCAACATAAAATTAAAATATCACCTATAATTGCAATTTATAATCAAATTGGATAGTTGGAAATCAAAATTAGAAATGTTAAGGAATTATGTTTATTTCTGAATTATTTTTGGTATTTAAATTTCCTTCTATTTTATTGTGCTTGTTTTAGTAAGAATTCTGTCAGTTATCAGGGGTCTGATTATTTTGAAGTTTTATAATACAGTTGTGGCATTCGGAATGCTGTGTACTCCTTGATTTCTTAAAATTGCTTCCTTGTTGATTAAAATGGTGTTTTTTAGATTATGATTAAACTTTTTAAATTATAATTATTTTATTTATTAAAATATTTAAAATTTTCTATAATGAATTATTTGTTAAAAGTGTTAATATATTAAAATTAATAATTACTGTCATTTAAAATTTAAAAAAAAATGTCACTTATTCTTGTTGCATTCGTTTTAGAACCAGCTTTTATTAGTTCAAATACATCGAAATTTAATTCTGGTAACATCCACTTCGAATTATCCAAGCTCAAATACATGCTTGTCATTCATTTTTGTTTCAGCTATTTATATTTATTTACAACAGTTGCTTCTAGAAAGTAAAGATGACGATATGGAAATTAGATATCTTGCGGCTTATGAACTCTAATGTCATGGGCAACATGTTTCGGTTATTCCATACAAATTTGAAGATAACTATGCAATAAATTTGCAATAAGTATGTAAAAAATAAAATGTTGCAAGAGTAAATAAAAATTCGCTTTTTTGCAAACTTATTTGAGTTTGTTCGGAAATTTTTGTATATAAATAGCGATTAAAAATAGTATATAATTTTATACAGAAACTATATAATCGATGACTTTGTCGCAAATTTCTAACTCTAAAACTGCAATGACAATGAAAAATATCCAGCATGGTTAAATACAGCATGAAATAACCTGTAAAAATTATTCTGAAACCTGCACATACGAGACAGTATCGAACGATAATTTCTTTTGTGTTTCATTCGTGCATACAATTACTGCAGCTGAAATATACATCCGCATATATTACAGAAGTCGTGACCCAAAACTCATCAAGATGCATTACTCGGTACTGAAATGCCCACAATTCATCATCAGTTAAAGTGCAAATTATGGGTATATTGTTCCAGTGGCAGTGAACTGTTTGCCACTTTTCAGAGTGCAAATTTTGTGCAATAAAATAAGGCAGTCACGAGAATCACATAAAATAATGCCTCAGATGGAAGAATCACGATTTAAAATTCAGAATATTTATGTGACTGTGATGGAGTTCATATACAATAGAAGCGCAGGCTATTTTAAATAATTTTTATTTTGATGATATGTAATCATCTTCAATCATAACTTTGATATTACTAACATTAACAAATCGGGCTTAATAATAGTATATTAACAAATCGGGCTTAATAATAGTATTATAAACAAATCGGGCTTAATA